>JAOTQE010138428.1:298-11784 GCA_025631205.1 Nesometra sesokonis
TCTTACCAATAGTAATAAACGTAATAATACGCAACACCGTCTGCCTACTCTTACCAATAGTAATAAACGTAATAATACGCAACACCGTCTGCCTACTCTTACCAATAGTAATAAACGTAATAATAAACGTAACAATGTATTTGCTCTCCTTAACAATAGTAATAAACGTAATAATAAACGTAACAATGTATCTGCACTCCTTAACAATAGTAATAAACGTAATAAGAAACGTAACAATGTATCTGCACTCCTTAACAATAGTAATAAACGTAATAATAAACGTAACACTGTATCTGCACTCCTTACCAATAGTATCGTTTATTTCACAAAGTAATCCACTAAATCCAGGTGTGCAATCACAGCTAAAATTTCCATCGGCTACTTGCATCTTCCCTCCCTTTATACAAAGATTGTAAAATTTTTCGTCTGCAAAATAAAAAAAAAACAAGTTATTGAAGTCAAATTATTCGTTTTTAATGTGAGCAATAACCCAAAATTTAAAAATTAATTTTCCATTTTTTCTGAAGATACGGGACTTTGATTATTTATGATGTTTCATGTAATCAGTGGCCTAATTTTATAACTTTATATTGAATTATAGCAAATCAAACAATCCTTAATAGTAACACCAAGATCAAATTAATTGATGTGATACAACTATACGCTTGACAATTATATTTCACCTACCTTTAAACTAAAGATATCTTTTTTAACAATGTGACTTTTGAATCAAATCATTAATGCCCGATTGTTATGAACCTTGTATGGAAACATAACAGATCACATAAGCTTAATAATGATGCAAATAGCAAATTAATTGTTCAAATGAAACCGAATTTATGGTTAATTTTATTACCGCTACCCTAAACCAAATGTTTTCATATTTTATTTAAATGCACAGCCTTTGACCATTTATGGCATAATTGACAATCTAATTGCAATAACTTTGTATTAGAACACAACAGATCACATAATCCTCAGAGTTACACCAAATTCAAAGAAATGAATCACAGTAAGCTGAATACATGAAAAATTATATTACCACTACTTCAAAAAACAATTTCATTGATATTGGTACCATTCTAAGGATTATTGCATTTGTCATGTTCTTATTAAAAGGTCATAACAATCAGGGCATTAGATACGTTAAACGTTCAACGGTTGCGTATTGTCGAAATATATGAAAACGTTTATTTTTTGAGATACTGGTATAATAATTAGTCAAATAATTTTTTTTTAATGTGGTCGATTCCTTTGGACTTGGTATCACTCTAATGAGTGTATAATTGTGTAAGTTTTAATTGAAAACAATCAGGGCATTAGATACATTAAAGCCAATTGGGAAGCGAATTCCGAGTCAAAGGGTTCAAAATTTAAAGTTTTGTATATACATTTTGAAGCTTTATGAAAGGTAATAATATGTTATTTAATATGTTCTAATCAATTTAAAAATTACTGAATTGTTGAATTCGATAGTTTTCAGATGTATTCATATTTTACTATTTTAAATATGTTAAATTTATTGAATAAAATAATAATTGGTGCCATTGTGGATTTCAAATGGCTGACAATATTTAAATTCTAGATATAAACTATGCATAGTGTTACTATGAAATAAATCTAGGAATCTAGGAATCCATATTGATAACAAGCTTACTTTTCACTCGGCAACTCGGGCTTGGCCTTATCAAGCGGTCGTTTAACTTTCTAGACATGCATTCATTGATGTGTATATATAAAAAAGTGGTTAGACCATAGACCAACTTTGAAATAATATGCTAGCCTAGCCTGGCTCCCGTAAAGATGAAGATCAACTTGACAAAGTTCAGCAAAGGGTTACCCGATTAGTTCCAGAGTTAAGAAGTTTAGATTATGCTCAACGACTAAAAATCGTAAAATTGCCTACTTTGGCATATAGAAGAAAAAGAGCTCCAGTATTACAGATTTTCAAAATATTTAATGGTTTTAATAAGCTAAACTCAAATAACTTCTTTGTACTGTTTGGGGAGTGTTCTACATGTGGCCACCATCTCAAAATTAGGAAGCTGCGTTCTAAAACATCACAGAGTTTGAAATCTTTTGTCGATGGCTTCGGTCAATAAAAGAAATGCCCTTCCCAAATTGGTTGTTGAAGCAACATTAATTAAGCAATTTTTAAACAAGATTAGAGAGACACTGGTCTGACCACCAAAATGAAGTTCTCTCCATATGTATGCAATTATTTAGTTTATTCATGGAAGGAAACACAGGCATAGGCCTAAGCCTCAGATGTTTCGGTTTCAATGTAAATTCAAGATAATATTATGTTAATATAAAACGCCTGTGGCATTATATTTAGCTTCAAAAGTATTCACATAACAGTTTTCTTTGTCAATTATGTTTGATTTTTTTATTATTTTAAGAATTGGCCGCCATCTTGAATTTCAAAATGGCTGGCCTTAGTTGAATTCATGATCCATGATATTGAACCTCTGTTAACATTAACTTGATCCCAATACGAATTTGTATTAAACATTATTTTGCCAAGTATATAGATTATTGTGCATTTTAGCATCGGCAGTCATCTTGGACTTGACAAACTTAACCTTTTCTAAAAAACAAACACACATTTTACTTACACCTCAACATACAAAATCAGCTTGAATTTTCCTTTTAAAAAATGAGACAAAATTACATATTGATTAAAAGATTAAGGTTAAATGATTGTAAATTATACAAACTAACTAACATGAGGCAGATATTTTGAATGAACAAGTATTTGTGCGCCCGACCGCATCCGTAGCACTGTATGTCACTGTGACGCTTGACCCCAAAGATCCATTTGGTATTTTTATCACGTGACCAGGATTATGAGAGCTGCTTGAATCAGAAAAGCAATGCGAATCGTCTGTCCACACTGGAGGTTGCCAAAACACGGGCACAGAATTTTCATTAAGTTTAGTCAGCACATGGATATCTTCTGGACAGGTTGAGCCATATGAGGGCGCTTCAGTGTCTTGAAAATTAACTAAAAAGAAATATTATTTTAAGACGTTTAATAAAATAAAAAGTGTATGGGACCACTGACAGAATCTAGTCTGTAGTCTGGCGTACTCATGTAATACAATGTGATGTTGTTCACCTTTTCGTACAAGTTTCTGTTTACAGTTTCAGGACCAGTGGTGGATTCATTGGGTGGTGGCTGGGGAGGAGGGGTGGGGGGTAACAGGCCTAAGCCCGCCCTCTCAAAATCATAATCCTGGATTTGCCCCTGAAGGGCGTGCTTCCCTTGTTTCTGTTATGCTGATGAAACGTGGTCTATTCTAGATTCCTTGAGACCCGACTCGCCTATAATTACCTTATCCAGAGGTATAGCTTTTATTTCTATTTATTAACCATTGATATTATTTTAACACGCATCATATCAATCAACTAAATTTCATTTTTGCCACGGCCAAAACTACCACGTTCTAGAAAATCGAAAATTGAAATATTGTTAAAACCATATTACACTTTTCGCAAGCTTTAAAATGAGGGATCAATTACAGGGGCGGATCCAGGATCCACCGAAAGGGGAGGGGGCACTTCCAGATTCGGATGGGCGTGGCTGCCCGTTTTATTCAAAATTGTACAAACAAGTATATTGTTTTGTTTCAAAAGGATGGGGGGTGAGGGTGCGGGTCCGTTGGGCCCCCTTGGATCCGCCTGAATTATCAAAATCAGACATATATAGCTGAAGTTATTGGAAAAAAGATATACACAAATTTCATTTTGTATCTGTTTATATTTCCTATTGTGTTTTCTCAATTTCTCAATTACTTCCTTCGCGACAACTTGGTGGTTTTCCATGACTAGCATCAATTCATATCGTTATTTTTTTTTTAAACGTACACACTTTTTTCACAAACATATAGGCTCCTATATCTACTATGTTAATGTGTGGAGAAACAATAAAACAAACAAACTTTTTTCACAAACAAAGGCCATTTTCATGGTACATGGAGCGTCGTTCCATTTATATGTATAAGTTTGATCAAGTTCCACGCAGTCCTCGTTATTTGCAAAATTGTTTGGTTCGCCATCACCGAAATCTGTAAACATGGAAGGTAAAATTGTACTATACAGTGTAATTTGCTGTTAACATTTTTGCTTTCCAATCCCGATGGGGTCAGGAGACAATTAAATTCCACTCCTAACTAACCCCAACAATTCATGTCCTGTTCTCGATCTATAGGGAGTACTATAAAGTTTAAATCTTTTCCTGACACACGGTGCTCTATGTGGTTTAAAATTCTATGAACTTACTTGTATATTGACTGCATTCTCCTGTGTTGACCCAAGTAAAATTAGATTCACTTTTTACATCTGATATGCCCAACCACAGATCTCCGTTGTAACTTGAAAAAAGGAAATCGTTCTCTTCTTGGCTTCTCACTACCACAAGATCCGCTGCCATTCCTTGACATGTTTTTCTTGCGACATACCAATTAGCTTTGGTAGAAATGAACTTATAACAGCTACTGTCAAAAGATGTCCAACCAGGTTCACAGGAAAATCCTGAATAATGATAAGAATTGATTTTAGAAATAGGAAGTTGTAACAATTACGAAAGCCTATTCATGTACTACTGGTGTGTATGACAATGATACGGAAACAGGAAGTTATCAGACGAATTCTTTGAAGTTCAAGTTCAAGTTTATATTGTTTAAAACAACATTATAATAAAAAAGTCAAACTTGGTTTCTGGATATACGACAGAAAAAAAAAACTCTTATAAATCTTAAAACATGTAACATAGAATAATATACATAAATATAAAACGTCTAAGCACTTCACATTTATATTTTGATCACCCTACTTGTACTAATGATCCCTAGAGGGTGAAACGAGGTCTATCGTCTGGAGATACGGTGACTCAATTTCAGTCGATGTATCTTGGTCGTTTTTTCTCTACTGGTTAAGGTTAAATATTAATTAAATATTGCAGTAAATGGACGCCTTCTGTACTTCTGGCCTCGTCCGTTTATCTCTATATACGTAATATGTATATAAAGATAAACGGATTGGAACAAGGCCACAAGAACGATGTATATATACATACATCTCATAATAATTATCGATACTAAACGGGTTAACGTCGTCGAAGCATTTGTCGGATTTCATGAGCGAAACGAATGTATGAGAAACCGAATGTATTCGCAGCATTCTTTGCGTTTTGTGAGCTACAGACGGGGAGCCAATGTTGACGGAGCAATTGCTGCTGGAACATTGTCACTATAGAAGTGAATTTGTAATTTATCGTTAGATTATGCAGACCAGATGGCTCGTTATATTTTCGGTTCTTTCATATTTGCATGACATTTCAATTAACCGGAAAAGTATGGGTGTCACTTTAAAAACCTAGAAATGCACTTAATTATAAAATGAACAAAACACATAAATTAACATTAGAAACTGTTCCGTACGAGTACAGAAATGCACGCGTTAAGACAAACTGTGATCGCTCCTCTCTTTTAATAACTACACGCGCGCGTTTTGCGTATCTTCATGCGCCTAGTACTACGCGCACAGAATACCTGTTGCCACTTTGCGGTGTCAGTAACGACAGTACTAAAAATCATAGAAAAAGCAACAAGTACTCTTGAAAGTCCAGCTCAAGAGGCATTTTTTTCTATATTTTCGTAAAAATCTTGAATGATAATTTGTCATAGATGCATATCGAGCAGTGCCACCTTTGAATGTGTTAAATTGGATTTTAAATCTTTATTTACTATAATATAAAGTTTAGTTTTTGCCGGTTGATATATCATTTATTATACCACTTGTAATCCTTTTCATGCACACACAAGGTTTCCGTTGAAAGTTATTGGAAATGTTGATTTGCTTATAAAATTTAGTTAGTGAGAGTAAAATTGAAATAAAATAAGTTACTTTCAAACTCTAAATAAAAAAATACACTAGTCCTATGGAGCATCGTTGCTGTTATTTGTACTAAATAGAGGTTGAAGGAAAGTTTCTTTTCATTTTAAGGCTTATAAAAATAATACAGGCCTACAATATTTTTTTAAAGTTATCGAGCAAAAAAAAACAATATTTAATCAGTGGGTTAGTGCTCGCTGGAAATGGTTGTTGCAGCACGTTTTTCTTGCTGCTTGCCAAAACTTTGGTGCAATGAACTTATAAACAGCCATTGTCAACAGAATGTGCTGCCCAGTTCATAGGAACATGCTGAATAATTGGAAATGATACGGAAACAGGAAGTTATACCGTATTATGTATGTAAGACTGGTAGTGTCAGATGTTGAAACATAGAGGGCGATGTTACTTAGAACTAACCAGAGCCATATATGGAGAGATTTTGGCCAACTTGGTTTCACGCGAGGCGCGCGTGATTGGTCAGATCAACGCACGTGACTTTATGCGGCCATGTTGTTACTAAACAGAGTGGCAGAGCAAAGCCAAATGAGGAATAAGTTGAAAAATTGAAAATTGAGATTTCTATAGATTATGAAACTACCGTATACATTATTCTTTTTAACACGAAAAAAAAAATTTGTTTCATACGATGTTTCCTTGCGAAGTTATGAACAATTGAAGTTCGAAAATTGAAAATGTAAGTTTTGAGAAAAATTCATTTGAAACTTGTTTATCAGTATAAATTGACTAAGCAAGGCCATTTTAAATTTCATATTTTTAAAACATTTTTTTGATTATATATCTCAAAATTGTTAAGGTTGTATGAAAGTTGAATGTATGAACTGTATATTTGTGAAATAAAATAAATTTGAAAAAAATTGACCATTTTTAAATTTCTGCCTATTGTTGAAAACTAGAATTTGCGACTTATGTTTCATTAGGTTTGGCTCTGTCACAGATTCGCGTGCGTTATGTTGTAACACTGTATAGCATATACCGTATTCCATATTTCTTTAATATTTCATTTGTAATTTGCAAATTAATTACGGGAATATAAATATTTATCAGTTACAAACCTTGGGTGGATGTTTAGCCAAAATTAATTAAAATTTAATTTTTTATATATACAAAGATAAATATAAACGTAAAAATATTTTAACCATTACAAAAGCCATTACATAAGAAATACATAAGACTACCGAACTATGGAGAGAGGAGAGAGTGCAGAATCTTTTTTGGCTCATTGTCTATTCTCTTTCCAGGTTAATAATACCAAATAAATATTATTATTATTATTAACTGTAGCTACTTCAATGATTTTTTTTTTAATATACAGATATTGTTACATAAACATAATTCTTTTATTTTTCGAATTCTAAAATGCTCAGTAGCCTTACTAATATTTTTTTTTTTAATAAGCCTTAACGCTATAAAGCAATCCAATATAAAAAAACGACAATGTTTAGATTGCTGAATCGTTTTTATTAAAGACAATTGTTTATACGGTATTATTATGTATAATGGTACAGTATGTTAAGGCTTTATGCAGTAGTTTGGTATTCTTTTATTTCGAACGCCTTACAGTATTTGTGAAATAGGCCCAGGCCTAGTAATGATACAGCTAAACAACCGAACAGAAATTAAAATGAAGAAAAATCTGTTAAAATCAAATAAAAGTTAATTTTAATGTAAAATATATAATGGTCATGTTAAATAAAAAAAATGTTAATCAATTATATATGCTTTGTTAATTACCGGCACCGTAGGCCATGTACGTTTTAATTTGTTTTACAAAATAAATAACTATTATTACTAACTATAATAAATAACTAACTATAAATAACTATTATTATTTTTTATTATTTAAAAAAAATCGAAAAAGTAGTTTTTGTGTTAATTATTGTTAGTATTATTTGATATTTTAAAATTTCAATATGGTGGTTGTAGGGACTGTACTAGGATCTAAAGTAGGCCTATTACCAGATTGATTATGAAAATACACATAATGTTTATGATATAAATAATATATTATTATTTAGCAAATAACTTTTATATGAATTGATAAATTGTATTACGCATTTCAGTTTGGATGATACAAATAACTTAATAATAACAATAATAATAATAAAGATTCATTTTTTGGTTGTTGGTATACAATATAGCGAAATAAATTAATAAATAATTATTTTAAATTGTCTTAATACCAGCAAAACAGGGAAAATAATGTAATACAGCGCGTGTTCAAATATAAAGTTCGCGCACCTAGAACGTTTGGTAACAACATGGCTGATTGCGCGTAAATAGAAGTTGGCCAAACTCCCTCTATACGACTCTGGAACTGAACAGATCTAGATCGGTTTGCGAAAACTTGAACATTATCCGTCATATTGGTTCCTAATATTGCGATGTCTGGCTCTGGAGTTAACCGATATTGATATTTTAAAACATACATGTTGATATGTTGATATTTAAATTATACTTTTATAGCATCTCGTTTATACGTATACACTTGCATTCAAGTATTACCTTCGCTGAAGAAGTTCGTATTAGCTCCCCCAAGGAAGTTGGTATTAGGCCTACCGCCACTTACGAAGTTTAGGAAGGAAATAGGCATGTTTCAACTCTGTTTATTTATCTGTCGTTTTATGTGTTCAATAGCCTAAAAGCCACAGTTTCATCAAAAATTCTTAAAACTTGGTCACAATGTTACATTACTAAACATCTCCAGCTGACTAAATTTTGAAGACCAGGGTCAAAGGTCAAGGTCAAAATCCACTAAATACTATATATATTTATAATTAAAAAAAAGGATGTAAACCGCCAAGTAGATATACCTTGGATAAACGTAAACAATGAGAAAATCTGTTGAGAGTGAAAAAATTCGCCCAAACCGTGACTCAAACCCGGGTATTCT
The DNA here is from genome assembly GCA_025631205.1 of Nesometra sesokonis. Taxonomy (NCBI): domain Eukaryota; kingdom Metazoa; phylum Echinodermata; class Crinoidea; order Comatulida; family Antedonidae; genus Nesometra; species Nesometra sesokonis. Next base: position 9,108 of record JAOTQE010138428.1, read on the forward strand.
GCTTTATATACAGACGCCTATACCACTCAGCCACTGGGACCCACGTGGCGAGTTCAAATTCGATTGGAACTGTTAACAAACATGTGATAATGAGTCATATCACAAAATTACTAATTACGAGGAAACACATTACACAAGTGGCCAATATAATTGCATCCTGTGTGTTACCAAGCTATATAGTAAACTATTAAACTCCTTTTTGTTACCCACAGTATCCGGTTAATAGCAAGCTATACATTAATCTTATTATAAACATAGAATATAACAAAGTACATTCACTTGTATACTGAACATACCAAAAAAAAAAATTTAATACTAACAAATAAGCATTGTGTATAATTCCATACACTAATATACAAAGTTTGCATAGACCCATATTGCACACGCCACCGTGTTTTAAGATACGTATTGGTTCTTGCTAAACCAAAACACTTGAATGAAAGATACTAGGATCACACTTTGTTCTATCATTTATACATGTATGATGTAAAATCTGACCAAGAATGTGATTGTGGAACTGGTTTAGTGAATTTATTATACTTGTTTTATGATATGTCCACAATTTTATTTGAGCGTGAATGTTTGTTTGGTTTTATTCTATTAACTATAGTAATCTATTTACGTCATTTAGATCATATTAAGTTTGTCCACCCGTTTTCTCATACTATTTGTTTTAAATTTTCTGTTTTTAATCATTTTCCTAGACTATGGGAATTTTTACCTGTAGAATACTCGTGACACACTAACTTTAAATTTTAACACTTTTATCAACAATCTTAAAGTATTATTTTTCTCTCATTGAAAATTTAACTTGATTTTTTAACACACAGAAACTTCGGTCTATATCTTTATCTTATAAATATTTTTTAACAAATTAAAATTAATTTTAGGTTATTTTTAAATTTGAACATAATATTTATATATTAAAAAATCTTGTTTGGATGTTACTCTTATCAATTTCTATTTTGACGAACCACTTGATAGTACATTTTATTTTGCTTTTGGTACAAAACCCGTCGGGTAGTAATTAAAGTGTATTCCTTTAACAATACGCCACATGTCGTTTTTTGACATGACAATAATCATACACGTGCGCAGTTTAAACTGTGAAATGGCTACCCAAAGTCACTGCAATAATTGTTATTAATTTGTAGTTTAGTTACTAACTGTAATATTGTATGTGCTATTTCATATTTTGTATTTGTATGCACCACCAATTGGTGTGTGCCACCGATATAAAGGTGATTCCACTGAATAAATAAATAAATAGTATGTGTTTGCCATTAAATTTCAAATATGTAAACCGGAATGTTTTAATTGTCAGTGCTACACTAATTATGAAAATCGCGGTTTATTTAGTAGTAGTAGTAATAGTAGTAGTCACTAAGGATCATATCATGTCCTGCAGCCCAGGTGCTCAGTGATCTCTCCACGGCAGGGGATGAATTGACCAATACATCGGAGTAATCCCATACTCGTCTTGAATGTACTGGTTTCTTTATAGTGTACACAAACCGTATGTGTACACTGTGCCTACGTTTAATAGTCCTTATTCGAGAATTCTTGTTTCACCACCAGAACCATGGAGGTACAACCAGAACCATGGTGTGAGCGGGCCTCGAACCCATGCTGTTGTTACTATGGCTCACGGTTCCCATGCTTTAACCGCTTGGCCATATGACTCGCACAGTTTTGGTTCAAAAGTGTATTGAAGATACTGATCGTTTTTAGATTTAAATATATATATATAATATATTATTTGTGTTTATTTTCAATTATCGTATGTTTTTAGTTTACTCAAAGTGCCTCACATTATATCTGTGCTTTGTGAGGTACCTCTGTACTAAATATTTTACTAAAAATAACAGAACAATCAAATATAATTACGATTAAAACTTACAATATAACTTCCTAAAATAAAATTTTCATCAACCTATTAAAATATTGCTTAGTGGAATAATACATTATATGCCAGAATAATACATCAAACATGTACTCACATGGGTAAACATAACAATACAGTATATGGCAAAATAATACATCAAACATGTAATAACATGGGTAAACATAACAATATTTTTTTTCGCAAAATATGATATTTAAACTCAATCGAGTTGAAATGTCATATGCTGTTAGTCGGTCGTTAGTGGTTTCATCTATATTAAGTGTACATTTAGTGAAAATCAGTAATATGGCCGTCTTTCCTTTTCATGGGCATGGCCCAATTCTGGTTATATTTATTATATTTTATGTATCTCATTTGAGATCCGATGGCCGCCATTTTTGCACGGAGAGATTGTATCTTAGTATCTTTGACCATGCCGATTGATCTAACACCAATTACTGCTATTGGGTAGATTTAAATAGACACACAGAGATAGTTAAAATGTTTATCCAGTGTCTATTAAGTATACATTTAGAGAAAATCAGTAATTCAACTTACCTTCTGTCCAACCGTCCCCACTCTCCCCTAAGAAAATAAATAATACACCGTTAATGAATATATACCTGTGTTTATTCATTCGTTCCAATTCGTTTTGTCATGTAGATACAGATACAGACAATACTTTATTTCATCCTCATATGTTGGTTTGTTTGCTTTAGTCGGATTTTCTCTACTGTTACGTTTAACATATTTATTAAATTTGGCATTATATGGTCGTCTTCGTTTTTATGG
>JAOTQE010138439.1:0-11783 GCA_025631205.1 Nesometra sesokonis
GCATTCACACGCGCTATAAAATGTAACAATTTGTTACATTTTGTTACATTTTGTTACATTTGGTAAGATTTTTGTACATGTGAATCGGGTATTAGAAATGTGGTGCTGTTACTGTAGGATGAGAACTGCATCATGCTTTCTAAACCAACTCTCATTATGAGGCTTAGGGAGTTGTGCTGTTAGTATAGGATAAGAACTACATCATGCTTTCTAAAACCAAGTCTTATTTCCGGAAACAGTAAAACAAAGACAAATTTTGAATAAAATAATTAATTTGGTCGGGTTCCACAAATAATTATTAATGTCTATTGAATCAAATTTTTCATTCTTTATCACTAGTTATAACTAAACTGACAAGGTCAAATTAACATGGAAAGCAACTTGGGAAAGGTAGTAATGAATGCAGAAATTCGTAGAGAATAGTTTATTTAAACCCCTGACAGAGATGAGTGTGTCCTCAGTTTTGAATGCGACAAGTAAAAAATAAAACCCTATTATTTTTCCTATACTGTCTCTCTTTGCAACGTGTATCAGACTTCACATGATTGTGCATGTAGAATTATGGTGGCTTAAGTATTTATTTTTCAAACCTGAAGGAGATCATAATCTCCCTGAGACCCCCTGAATCTATCACTGAGATATAGATGCTCCCATACAAGTGGTTTTTTTTTAAATATTTTTTTTGGTACGATTTTCTTACAGATTCAAAACATATATGTGACGTAGAATGTCAACTGCTGCATGGTACAACTTCCAAGTCAAACATCAGTATTATGTCAACAACGCCCTCTACAGTTCAAAATAGTGAAACAGATAGTAAATTTTATTCCAATTTAACAGGTGAGTTTAATAAATTGTATTCTTTTAAATAATGATTTTCCAAGATTGCATTTTTTGTACTGACTTGGTATAAGCCCACACAAACATTTGGGTTATTTTTTTATACATAGAATGAGTGGTTCTATACATTTTCAAAAGCTGAGTATAAGCCCACCAAAAAACTGTGACTCATTCCATTTTGAAGGTTAGTGTGTGGATATATGTCCACATCACACACTGCCTGGGATTCAATTTTCAATATAGTGGGCTTACACTAGGGTATATGTCCATATCATACAGTGACTGGGATTCCATGTTCAATGTTGTTGGCTTATACCAGGGTATATGTCCACATCACACACTGACTTGGTCTCTATGTTCAATGTAGTGGGCTTATGCCAGGGTCAGTTAGCGTTTTTCATTTTGTGTCATATTGCACAAAAAGTATACAGCCCACCAACACATGATGAGATCAACTAATCTCAAGATGAAGAATGTTAAATCATGAGAGATGCCAGGTTCGAACCGAGGACTTTATAAATAAAAAAGCAAGCATCTTAAAGGCCAAGCTACACCACCAAAATAGTTGTTATCAGTAGACAAATCCATGTCACTAGGAATATGCACTTAATACATTGTCAACCAAAATTAAAATATTCTAGATGTTACTATTTTGTAATCAAATTCATAAGTATAATACTGATCTGCAATATTGCTTCAAAACATTACAAAATGCTAAATAAGTATAGAATTTGATTTTTTTGGGTGAATCTTAAAAAATAGAGCAGATGAATAAGCATGAAAGGGTTCCATAATTATTAGCTTCTTTCTACTCAAGTATAAGTTAAAGTATATAGGCAACTAAACATCAGTAAATTTCAAAAGAAATTTAATTTTGGTAGATTTTGGAAGGAATCTCCCTTTAAACTCTACATGCTCCGGAAGAAAGCTCATATTCCACAACACTCAACTGAAATTATGTTATGTCTATTGTTGTGCATTGATTGATCGACAGGTTTGGATAAGTTCATTGTGTTTTTTATGATTAAAATGTTAAAACTTGTAATACATTTTATGATGTTTTTATGGTTTGGATCAAAGGTTAAGGTCAATTGTAACATTATACATACAGTTGACTATGTAATTATGAATGTGGTGTTGCATTATACTTTTGTGAGATTGGCTTTTATGACAAAGACATGAATAATTTCAATTCCAGTAACTCATTTTGGAAGCAGTAGCGGTGCCAGGAATTCCCTGATGGGCAATTCCCCCTACAGGGAGGGCAACCCCCGACGTGTAGGCCAAGCGTGAGGTGGGTGTGTTCCTGGTTTTACAGTTTGACACAAGCCAAAAAAAGGTTATTTGCCATATTTAGCTTGCCTTTTTTGGCTGTTTGGTACACTTGGGGGCTCCACTATACCTACTAGGCCCCGATAAAATCGTAAATTTCTTCCCGACGGGGGGAAAACGGAAAGGGAACCAAATATTTTTAATTTCTGCGAGATCTGATGGGATATTTAATCAGTGACATTGACTGAAACTTGAGTTTAGGATTATTTTAATCTGCTTTCAGTTAATAAAAATGGTGTAAAATATTTCTGTTTTTTTTTGGCTGCAAATTAAAAACATTAAAATAATGTATAAATTCAGGATTATGCATTAATAAAATAATTTACCCTGTCAAAAGCCTGCATTTGTGAATTGCTGCAATATTGTATCGTGATTTTAAGACTGCAGAGGCAAACATCTGGTTTTGTTTATTCTTTGGTGGAGCAAGGATTGGGAATTTTGACTGTATTTTGTCATGTATTAATAAATTTTTTTGCTTGTTCGTTATTTTCATGTTATAGTTTTTTTTAAATTTGTACTGTATGAATTGCATTTGGGAAGGTGCATCGTATGTCATTTATTAATTAATTTATTTTATGCCGTCTTTTATTTTTGTTGGTTTAGAATGTAATTAAATTTTTAATAAAATACACTTAAAATAAAAAGGAAATGTTATTTTTTTTTTATTTGTACATGTACACTGTACACTGTTTGGTTGAAGAAATTAGTTAAATTAACAATTTCAATAAAAATAGATTAGATTGTAAGTACAGAATAGTACAAAATAGTTTGTTTTATTTGTTTCTGTGCTATACAAAATAAACTATTTGAATCAAGACTTTAAAATAATAGTAGAATATAAAACTATATACACCTTTTGTTCATTTATATATATTTTTAAAAAATATTTTGCCTTTGAAACATAAAACAATTCAGTTCCACAAGGACATTTTATCCCAAAAACTTCCTCAATACTAGTAATAAAACGAGTCTGTAAAAAAATGTTGCAGCTTAATTCGGTCAGACTGCGATGTTCGTTGTAGCACATGATCGCACAAACACATAAGACAGAGGCCATCAAGAGCATCACATAGTCACGCCTCCCTTGGGGTTTGTAGACCAACCAGAAACTAGCTTGTAATGTTTCCGTGTCTCATCTGTATAGAGCATAGACCTTGTCGTTTGAGCCATAACATGTATTTTATAGAACAATAACCGTCTGAATTTTATGGAGATACACACAGCTGTCTCCAAGATTCCTGATATCTTGGTTTTTCTGTGAAAGTAAATGTATTACTTATGGGAAAGCTATAAGTGAAAGTCAGAGGTTTAAAACAATAGGTGAGTAGGGCCATTGTTTATTCATAGCCATTTTGTATATCATTACAGTTAACTTTGTTTATCTAGTTTATGAATGTTTTTTTAATTATGTTGGAACGAACTATTCCTCAAGTTAAACTTTCACATTGCTTAAAACTTCTTGTTCTATTGTGCCGTCTATGGTGCAGTATGGGCAACCCAACAGGTGTGAAAACACGCCATTAAAACCCACCCTGTTTATAAGTTGTTTGTAATGTTGTGTGCTCAGAATCGTTGGGTACTTAAAAGTCGGGGCGGTGTTAACCCAATGTCATAGGTCACTTATTCACTCAATGCATGGAGTGTTTTAGTCACAAGGTAATAATGTCATGTCCTTGGTATGGGGACTAAAAACAAATTGGTAGATTTTTCTTTTAATCATGATGCAGGTAATGAGCTAAGGTCAAATAAAAAAAATACACTTGTTAATTATCAATACCTTTACCTGCATTTTCAGCTATCTCTGATTTTTTGTAATGACAAAAAATATTCAAAATGCCAGTATAAATAACATAGTTTCAACCTTTTTTGTTGTCTGTTTTTAAAATTAGTGTCATCAGTTATTTTTTTCGAAATCATGAAAAGTGTTATGGTCCTCAAGATAAAGTGAGTGATCCGATGGTGAAAGGTGATTTAAATCTATGCTGATGACAACACTGCAATAATTAAGAAACTAATATATATTGCATTTCCATTCCTGAAATTATATTTTACATAATGTAGTGGTGACAAAAAAATATGTATATTTTTTGTCTTATACATTATAAGGACCAGAAATCTTGGAATTTTAGACCAAGAAGAATAAATCAGTAGAAATATTTTCAGATAAGAAAAATTTAAACATTTTAATTGAACTGATTATAAAAAATGAGTACTTAAACCATGAACGATTTATTAAAGATTCATTCATTTCACTTAAATACATAAAAAAAGAATCGGTTTGTTTCTTTTATTAGAATAGAACTCTAAATGTGAAGGTTACTGAAGCCATCAGCAGTCCCAAGGCAGAGTTTAACCTTTATGAACACTAACCGTGATGTTCTTTTAAGCTCGCTATCATTGCTTTGGGAGAAGGCCCGCCATAATCATCATAGTCTGTATTGTAAGTTAATTTTAGGAATGATGAGTAATGTGATGTTTACCTTGAATGGTCCTTATTCCTCAGTGATGAGGAATTTACAGACTCGCGACATCAACGGTTTCATATCTGACTTTTTGTTGGTGTGACCGATTTATTGTAATCGATATCGGCATCAATTTAGAGGTATCATTATCGATGTAGGTGTGACCAGCCCTTTAAGCAGATGGCTAAAAAAGTTTCCAAAGTTAAATAATCTATTTTGCCTAATTTTTTCGTCATGTTATCATTATCAACATCATTGTTATTAGCATTATCAACCTAAAAAAACTTTATTACTCAAGAACAGAAATTTAGATTTTTTGTACTTGTATATATTGTATATTAAGAAAATGACTTTCTTAGTTCCTAACTTAAAATTTTTTTTATAAGTATTTCTTAATATTTTCTGTATAATTTGAGAGATTTTGGAATGAATGCCCTTTAAAATCCTCCATTCTAATCCACAAGTATAAACATTACTCAACACAATTCAGTATGTCCCTGAAATGATTTAAAACAAATTTTAGTAATCGGCACTACTATCAAGGAAATATTAAATTAATATCCAACTTATTTTTAGATTTTTATCATCTGATAATCCACCAACTCCATGTTCAGATGATTGTATTCCAAAAATTTCATCTAATTTTAGTTAAACTTCCTCGCTGAAGACCCCCAAGGGAAATGGTCTATTAAATTATTTGAGGTGCGAGCTAGCCAAAGAAACAAATTCATTATTACCTTTGCAAATGTGCTTTCTCATCGGGTTCTGAGTGATAGACTTAACGAGTCATACATAACAGTAGATTATGTGGTTGATGCATACTTATTGAAAGTAAATTAAACAGAGGATTCTCTTAGCTTCTATCCAGACAGACTCGGGGTCAAGGGTACCTTGTATTTGACCTAGTTCTGGTGTATAACCCAAGGCAATGGCTAAACAAGGTAACTTTAAACCTTTATAGCAATTATTTAATGTCTCCTTGTTGATTGAAAATCTATGATTAAGACACAGCTGTATGTTGTTATGAGAGATGCTGATGTTTAGGAGTAATTAACAAGCTCAACCCACATACATAAATGAATTAAATTACCCTAATTCACTAAGGTATACTGTAGGCCTAGATTTGGTTTCAAGTGCTGTCCTTTAAGTGGTATTTTTCAAGTATAATACCACCAAGTTACTATGGCCAGTATATATTTAAAGATGTATTTTCACTCAAAAATTACCAAAAAGCTGTAAATGTCATTAATTTTGAAATTAACTTCTTGCCCATATTAAAGTAACAATTGCTTAATACGATTTTTACACTGAAAATTTCCATAAGGCTACCAGCATTTTAGACATAGATATACTTTATTGTCACATTAAAACTAATTCCATTTCCTTTTTACCATAATATACAAAATATTAAAAAAAAACATACAAATATAAAAGCAATATGTAAAATAAAATTGTTAGGATTTTAATGGATTTTTTTTTCATTTTTAGCATTATAATGTTGTAAAATTAGGAGAAATTGTTTTGTTAATTATTCTAATTTTGAGTGGAATTATCATAAATTTCTTCAAAATAAGCAAGTTATTTTCATTTTTTTTCCCCGTTATTTGGTGACAATACATCATTAACATGCTGAACCTATGTACATATAAATTAAAAAAATAAATCATATTGTCCTATTTTACATGTAAGTATAAAGCTAGGTGTTAGGTCCATTGTTATCTTTAACATGCAAAAAAATCAGTTTCATACGATGTTTCCTTGTGCAATTATCAACAATTAAAATTCGAACATTCAAAATGTAAGTTTTGAGAAAACTGCATTTGAAAATTGCTTATCTGTATACATTAACTAAGCAGGGTCATTTTAATAGGCGTTTTTTAACATTTTTAAAAAAAATATATGAAAATTGTTACTTTAGTATGAAAGTTTAATGTTTAAACTGTGTGTTTTTGAAATAAAATAAAATTGAAAAATTGACTTTTTTAATTTTTGATTATTCAACTTGAAACCGCATTGGATTTCATGCTGAAATATAACAATGATCAGATATTACATTGCGCCAATTTGAAATTCATCAAAGGCGTAGAGTGGACTAGACGTTGTACATCACTGATTTGCTTCTCCCCCTAAAGGTTACGTTATGTCCTTTGCAATTACTACATTAGTTCCCATCCTTCTGTCAATGGCATGTATCTGGACCAGTACACCGGGGTAACACCCCTACTCATCTCGAAAGATGTACTGGGTTCTTTATAGTGCACATGAGCTGTTTGTATACACTGGCCAACGGTTTATAGTCTATGTATATAAAATTGTGTATTGTGTAATAGGCCTACTTTGTTTTTATTTATGACTGTATTTTTTTAAGTTGTTTACCATTTACAGTATATTATTTGGCATTACACTGTTGTTTTTACGTTCTTTATTGTTGTCTATTTTACTATTACAAAACTTTTGTGTGAAGTTTGTTTTGTAAATTTGTTTTTTAGTATTACTTTTTGGTTTTTAATTTGTTAATATAAATTAAAAAAATATCCTAGTCATCTAAAATTGTTTATTGTTTTTTACAATTCAATTGTTGTTTTGTAGCATTCCTTTTTTATTTACCTTGGTCGTTAATGTTAGGATTTTCTTCAGGATTTGTTCATGAGTAGGCAAAATTTTGGTAAAATTTGTAATTCATATGTATTTCAAACATACAGTTTAGACGAATATTTTTACGTTTCCTTGTTTCACAAATATTTTATTGGAAATTTACAAAATGAAAGGTGCATTAAAAATAACATGTCTATTTATTTTTTTATTTTGTTTTTTTTTTAATATTTTAAATCCTAGTTTTCAGCATTGGAGGGAAAGCAAATCAAGGTATCAAAAATTCTCACCTTAATATTTTAGTAGAAAAACAATTAATAAACAAGTTTTTTAAGGAAATAAAATGCATTCCACTTCTGCATAATTTTTATTTCAATTTTCAAATCAAGTTATCAAAAAGTCTCACCTTAATAATATTTTAGTAGAAAAACAATTAACACAAAATTTTTTTAAGGGAATAAAATGCATTCCACTTCTGCGTAATTTTTATTTCAATTTTCAGAATGAGTTTCCTTAGTTGCTCAATGTTCGTTAATATGTGCGGTAACTGAATAACATTCTGAATGTAAATCCTCAAGAGGCCCCTTAATATGTAGTCGCGTATTCCAACAGCACAACACTATGCAATCCCGTGAGCATTACATCGCAACAGCTTATGCAAAATTTCTATTGGATATACATTGCAGTGTAAGGATTTTCGCAGATCGAGAATTTCTCATTGGATATTATTAACGCGCTAGTGCGCGGTATAAGCGAGACAGACGCATACTAATATATAGGTTAAGCACTCAAATGTTTGCATGTTGTTCGTTGTCTAGACTGCTGATTTCTAATAAGCACACAAAATTCTATTGTACAGCATTGTTAAGAATATAGAACTCACGCAATTAAGCGCAAAGAGAATATTGTGTTAGGTTACCGAATGTAGACAATAGAGTTCAGCGCTCTATTTAAATGCTTTGTCTACTAACGGTCCTTTTACATAATAGTACGTTACTCTGTGAATGTGGCTTCTGAGTGCTATAATGTGATATTTACAACCTTATGTTGTAGTGTTTTACAACTTAATCTAGTTTAAACATGAAAACCGGGTCTTAATGTTCGCTACTACAGTATTCTGAGACCTTGTAACTTATTTTCAATGTCGTCATCCATGCTGTGTTCAAATCTTGACTTTAAGGAATTTATGTTGTTGCCTCTATTGAGGCGCCATCAGTCCGGTTCTTCATACGATCTTAATTTATTTTTTATTATAATTTTGCATTTTGTAACCAACATTTATCTTTACGTATATTAGCAAAAAAAAATCGCATTCGAAAACCCAGTATTTCTACTACTTATAAATGTATTTCCTTAATTTGTTAGATTGTTAGAATTTATGTATTGATTAATAATGAAACTGCAAAATTGTTGTATTATTCTTGAATTCTAAAAATTCTTAGTATTCTTGCGAATAAACCAAAAACATTACCTACAGATTGCAGTAAGGTAACAAAGATATCGCCCTGAATTACCTTGATTTTTAAGTTATTTTGCTTATATAACCATTTATGTAAGTTTCCATTATATAATAACCCAACATAAAAGCACATTTGTTTTAATTTTTATCAGATTGGTTTGTCTCTGCGGTGCATTACATCTTGAGTACGGCAATAGATCATTGCATGTAATATTCAAACGCATGCGCTATGTCATTGTCATACGCACGTTTTTCTCTCAATGATTAAATCCATTACTGCTGACCTTTCTGACCTTTGTCTATACTACGTTAGTGTCTTCCTGTCTTATTCTATGTGCTTTACTATTTATATATTCAAAATTCTTAATTTTTAATATATTCTTCTTAACCTTTCAAAATAATAGTATAAAAACACATTACTAACACTGGTATAAGCCCACTAAATTGAACACTAAATCTCCGCCAGTGTGTGATGTGGACATATACTGTAGTATAAGCCCACTAACTTTGATTATAAAATCACAGTGTGTGATGTGGACTTACCCTAGGCTAGTATAAACTTAAAGCGTACTGACATTGAACATTGAATCCGTCAGTATGTGATATGGACATTACTCTAGTATACTGTAGGCCCACTAACTTTGAACATTGAATCACAGTCAGTGTGTGATGTAGACATATACCCTAGTATAAGCCCACTAATATTGAACATGGAATCACAGTTTTAAGTGGGCTTATACCAAGGTTTAACATATAGAATATTTTTAGTATTAGTATTATTATTAACATTTGATATAGCGCTCATAACTGTAATAAATACATTCTATGGCGCTTCACAAAAAAACATGTTAATGAAGCTAACACATTTAATTAAAAGTACGATAAAAAAGATAGGTTTTGAGTGATTTTTTGAATTGAATTACATTTTGAGAGTTTTTGACGTTTTCGGGAATGCAGTTTCAGAGTTTTGGTCCAGCAACAGTGAATGACCTGTCAGCGAAGGTTTTCTTCTGGTGAAGGGGACACAGAGCAGGTTTTTGTTTGCAGATCTAGTAAACCTGTCTGATACTTTAGTGGTCAGAAGATCTGATAGGAATAACATGTGTTATGTACAAAACAACTCTATGTGGGCTTATACCTGAGTAGGTGTGGTAGCAGTTAATCTGCAACCTTCATCAATACTCTTATGAAGTTTTCCATCTCAGTATTATATCTTTCCTTATCTGTAATGATCGTTTTTTTTTTCAGTTAAATTGTCAAAAACTCTTTTTAAATCAAGGGGTATTGTAGGCTAGTGTATTTTGCACATATTTGCCATGTTTTTTTCTGCAATTCTATAAAATGTAAATCTTTAAAAAAAAACAGATGTATCCTCAAATTAAAATCTTAAAAAAATATGGATATTTGATAAGTCTGAATCAAATGTCAGCATAAGGTGTTTTATTTTAATACAATTAAAGATGTATTGTCACTCAAAAATGACCAAAAAGTCATAATCATTAATTTTGAAATTATCTTGCTCAATTTAAAGTAGAATCAAAGTTATAAACTTAAGAATAAAAATTACTGTATTTAAAAACTGTTTACTAAGAGTTTTACACTAAAACGTTACCAACATTTTAGAGGCTTCCAGCCTTTTTATGGATTTTTGCTAATTTTAAGTATTATAATAATGCAAAGTAAGGGTACATATTGTTTAAATATTATAATTTTGGGTGGAATGATCATAATTTATATATTTCTTCAAAATAAGCAAGTCATTTTCAAAATCATTTTTTTGTCACTTTTCAGGTGACAATACATCTTTAATATGTGGATAAAATCTTAAATAAAAAATTGTAGTATGTATCTTTTAATGTAAATTTGTATGTAAAATTTATCACAGGTCGTAATAAAATATATTTCAGCAATTGAAAATAAACTAAATTTTGTGGTTAATGTAAAAAAAGTAATGATACCACAACCATGAGTAAAGTATAACTCACTGAATATCAATAATGCAACTTATAGATTGTTACTTCATTCAACTTCTATCTCCAAAAACACATAAATATAATATTGTATAAATTTTAGAAATTCAATAAGAAAAGCTCCCAAAAATAATCATATTTAAAGCATTAAATTATAAATAACAGTATAAAATTTTAAATAGAACATAATAATTGACACTTGCTGTACTAGTCTTGGCGCTCATGCAGTGATGCTACGCTGTAGCAAAAAAAAAGGATGATTAGTATGTTTCATTGTCGCATAAAAGCATGGCATGATGAGATCCTGCTAGCATAAACGAGGAAGATTCCATTGTATGTGTTAATGCACCTGATCGTACTGATAAGCTGGTGCAGTCTGTTAATTGTCTAGACGAGTTGCCGGCCGGACGACTTTCATGCTGTTCACGATCGGTAGGTTTCTGCATTTTGAATAGCCTGGCTCAGTCAATGCGTTAGTTGTATTGTTGTAATAATGAAGAGGTTGTTAAATTTTGTCATGTATACTTTGTATTATAGTTAATTAATTAGCTCATTGATGTTGTATTAATATTATACATTTCAATGAATTTATTTTTAGTATTAAAAAATATTAAGTAGAAAATTGAGGTTTTCAGTGAATTAAAGTGTTTATAGGTTAAAATCATTTCATTTATGTTAAATTTTCTAATATGACAAAAGTTATATTGTCACTTGAAATTGACCAAATAATCATCAAAAATTATTTTAAAATAAACTTGCTCATATAAAAGCAATATAGGAAAGATAGGAGTTTGAGAATAGAATTTAGTGTATTTTAAAAATGGTTAAGATTGATAAAAGTTTTAAAGACTTCCAGCATTTTCTTATGTTTTTGCCTAATTTCCAGCATTTGACATGGCAAAATTAGAAATTTTTAAAAGAACTATCTTTTATATTTTTACAATACACCCATGAATACATTTTTGTGTTTTTTTTTTTTTTAAATTGAATGTACATTTTTTTTATATATAATTATAGCAATGATAAGTCCTTTTTTATATTTAAAGATGTCTTGTCACTTGAAAATGATAAAAAAATAATCAACATTAATTTTTAAATTAACTTGCTCATATCAAAGTAACATCAAAT
>JAOTQE010138450.1:0-11782 GCA_025631205.1 Nesometra sesokonis
ACGATTTCTAAGAATTATTATTCATGGTGTCGGAGAGACGCCCTACGCCAAAATCGACGGGTTTTTATGGCGTCGTATGGACGCCCTACGACTCGAAAGGGTTAATGAAATTTTTATATATTTTTTTCCATTCCTACCTGCAAACATTTTTATATAAATGAGATGGTATTCAGTGGACATAGAAAATGAAATACTCAGCGAGATTAACCCTGTATTGTGTAATGTATTTTAGTGGATCTTTAATCAATTAAGTACTGTATAACTGCATTTAATTATAATTGTTTAACTATAAAAAAACAGAGCAAGAAAAACAGTTCTACCATAGCCCTTTTTGATGATTAATAACTTAAACAATTTAATTAATTTACCTTAAAAAAGCAAGGCTGAAAACTGTATGTTTATTATGTTAATTTGTATATTTTATTACAAATTTATTTTACTTTTAGTTAACTTTGTAATGATTTAATATTATACCACTATTCTTTAGTGTTTTTTTATATGAGACTCATAACTTTCTTAAACATTACAGTATTAGTATTATTAAACATCTATGTACTTGCATCACTTTTTACAACAAACCAAAGTCACCATAACAATTTCACTGCCCTCATTCTAGGCACTCAACCCTCACTGACACACTGTATTTAATCTTACCTGGCGGAATCACAATTAATTGTGCAATGGCGTTGATGTTGCCCACTTCATTTGACACGATACACTGGTAGTATTTACTGTCAGACTCCTTAACCCCAATGATACGTAACGTCTCTCCAACCTCTCCATTCCGTTCTATCGTGAATGCATTCTCATTCGGAATCGGGTCACCATCCATGAGCCAAGTAACTGTCGGCCGTGGAACACTATACCAACTGCATTCAAACTGGGCATTTCTCCCTTGCCGAGCGTATGTTGAAACAGGGCGTTTAACGAACCGTGGTGGAACTAACAGGAAGAAATTAAAACAGAAATATATAAATATGACAAAATCTTGTTTAAAATCTAACTGGCGCCAATAGTATAACACCAGATTTATAACATCACGTTGATGTGAAATACCATTAACCATTTTTATTACGGTTCTTCACCATCTGCTAATTGGTTCTACAAAACTGTTTTATATAAAAATAAACATTATATATCAATTTGCAGGGAAAACATGTTTGAGTCAGACACTACGAGTTTCATGTAGAAGTTTACAGTCCATTACTTAAACAAATGACAGTAGTTATTACACAGGAGGACATTCACTATATGACTATTGATTCAGACTTTTAGACTAACTCATCCATCACCAGTGCTATGTTCCATTATAAATTCTGTATATTCTCTCTCAAATCTAGAGTCTCGTACGTCAAACATGCTCCCAGCATGTTCCAACAAAACCTTCTATTCTCTTATCTATTTCATCAATTACTGTGAATTTTTTCTACATTTACAAAGTAATATTTTACAACAGATCGGATACCAGCTGACATAATATATTCCATCACTATAACTTGTTTGTCGTTGCAGTCTCCTCTGTTTAGAGTATTCACATTTATGTCTCGGATGTTATACGCATCTGACATAAAGCGACACAGGGTATTTCATCATTCTCACATTTCGTTGATTAGCCATTTCCCCTCGCATACAAGTCTTGTTAGGTCTTCATTAAAAACTAGCATGGCACTAGATGACATAGTTTAAAGCATCAATTACATGTTTCATCTACTTTTATTCTGCAACACAAGTAGTATGCTGCCAAATAACACATCTCATTCAATTAATCTGCATTTCAATTGTACGTCAAATCTTGTTTTACCTAGTCTTAACGTTCTAATTTTGGACAGTACCAGACAGAGCAATTTTCTTATTTCATGGCCAATCATTAGACTAACTATATGCTCATTTCATTGTATTATGACCCATGATTAGATGTAATTTTGTGTTTCTAATCATTGTACAATTACAAAGACTGTGGTAAAAAAAAAACATCAATGATAATGTGTGTATATTTGATATACAGTAGTCAAAGTAAAATGCGAGGTCTCACCACAAAATGGTAGGAAAATCAAAAATTCTGTTAATGGTACCCTCTAATAGAGAATAGATGTAATCTACACTTAAATAACATTCATTAAGTATAAGTAAATCCAAAGATATGAGCATTTGAAGATTCCGTGTATCGAAACATCATGGTTTTAAGAAAATCTTGACATAAATTATGTCATCATCAGGAATGATAGTGGGGAAGAAAATCGTCCATAAAGAAATCGAAAAATAAATCGAATAAATAAGAAAGATGATAAATCTGTATTAAGGACACTTTCTTCCATGAAAACTGACTTAAAAAGTATATTATAATGAAATGTACCATGATACTCATAATTGATTAAAACTAAATATCTCTAAAATCTGACTTATTTTGGTGATTATCTCAATTTGATCTCACTGACAATGTGATTCATTTTGTGGTGAGACATCACCAAAGCTACCAAGTCTCCAGGATTGTCCTGGAGTCTCTAGGAATTTTAGATCATCTCCGGGGCTCGCGGAATTATCAAATTTTCTCCCAGGAATTTTACTTTTCTCCAGGAAAAAAAAAGTTTCACAATTAGACCATATTTTTGGCCTATTCTTTTTCAAAATATTGATTGAAAATAAGGAAATGTGAAGTTTAGCAATGTTTTTTTTAACATTAATGTCACCTTAACAGTGACAAAATCAGAAACTACCCTTTCATAATAAGCAATGTGTTTTTAACAAGAATAATTTACAAAAAATTTTATAAAGTACACATTACAATGGTGTACGGACGGCCACAAGAAAATCTCCAGAAATTCTGTTTTCACAACTTGGGACCTCTGCATCACATATTTCTTAGTCTTTATAGTAAAGATTAGGATTTGGTGTGCCAGGAGATGTTCATCTGTTCATTTGGTAAGAGCATTCAAGTATATGTGCGACTATCATATGTTTTATTCCGGATCTATGGATTCTTATGGACATCTTATTCAGTACTTACTTCAGTACTTTACTGTGCATTACAAACTTTGCTAAAAAACACAAGGAGAGAAGCAGTAATCAATTATTGATCAGTGAACCCTTATAATCCTTCCTACTATAATCAGAACTGGTGCAAGCAAATTTTAAATGGCGTTTTAAATTTATTCATGTGAATCGCAAATTTCCACTTATGGGCATGTGTAGTAAACAACTTTATAGCTTAAAATTAAACTGCATGGATATAAAATTCATGATTTGTGTGAATAAATACACCCAGTGGAAAACAGTCTTTAAAATTTGCTTCCGCCAGCTCTGGTTGTAGTAGAGATGCTCATAAGGGATAACAACCTTTAGTGGTATGGCCCAAATCGAGAGACCTCACCAACCTCAGAACCTCTCTATGGTAGGGGCTGAAGTGGTGATTGCTTAATAATACGAAAACTCCAGAGGCTTGGAAATGGCACTCTTTGACTTTAAAAGTGGTCGCAAAAAATTCTGAGCAGCCACACAGGTTATGCTGACCTTAAAAAATACAATATACAACCCTGATCGCTTCACATACCTCGGACTGTAAGTTGTATTTCTCTTTCCACATCTCCTAAATTATTACTTGCCCGTACACGATATAACCCTGTATCAAGTTCTTCTGCATTTTGGATGCGAAGGTTTCCTTGTCCAACCAGTGAATAATGATTGTCAAATCTGAAATACAAATAAAATTGACTGGATAAGTAGTGTCCTTTAACTTTGAACTTAGGCAGTTATACGGAGAGGAAAGGGGGGGTGGGGTGGGTCATTGTTTTGTTCACTGATATATAGCCACTCTTATTGTGTTTATACTGGAAGTTCTTAATACAAGTTAATAAGAAAGTATAATGCATACGCCAAGCAATGAGATACACGCCATAGTGACAGGATTCAATATTTTGACATAAATTATGTCATCATCATGAACTATGTCAAAATATTGTATCCTGTCATGATGCAGTGTATCTCATTGCCTGGAGTATGCATTATACTTTTTTACTTGAAGTTGATAAGTGGACCTTTCGGACAAGTTAATAACATCATCTTTTGGATGAGACATTAAACCATTGGTCCCATGTATAACATGGCCTTGTGTGCATGTTGAAAAATTTAGCACATTTTTCAGAAAAACGTAGGGGATTGTTTCTCTTAGTAAAGCCACATTACTCCCAGAAGATCCAAACTGAAAATAAATGCCACTTCAGACTTTCAAGGGTTACCCTTGAAGTCTCATGACACTGAATATCAAATCAAACCAAACAATTGAAAAACAATCATTGGTATTCAAGAATTAATATTTTTTTCTCTTTTTTTATTTATTCGGTGGTTTGCGTCACCAAGGATAACCACAAACGCGAGAGGACATGTTTCCAGTGGGGTCCTTCTGGTGGTGATTGGGCAGTACACTGGGAAACAATCCCCTAATCCTTTCCGAAAAGTGCACTGCGTGCTTTCACGTGCACATGAGCAATGTTGTAAACGGGACCAGTCTTTTCTGTTGTATTTCTTTTTTTTTTTAATGTGAGGTGTTGTGACAAAATGAGTTTTGTTGTATGCCATGTCATTTTGAGATATTCACAAAAATAGACAGAAATTCATAATTTTCACAAAAATGAGATTCTTGTTACGTTGTCAAGTTTAAACGATGTTTTTCAAAATCAATGGAAAAACACACAGGAAATCAACAGTTGTTTATCTTTGAAGTCATTTTCTCCAAAGTGTGTTTTCATACACCAATGTTTTTAAATGATTTTTCTCTGGTTATACTGAAGCCACGAACCTCATTTAAAAACCAATTTAAAGCTTATAATCTCTTCTATCCAAATACGACTATAACTCAATTTTGTTTTTTTTTTGTACAACAAGACTCATTTTGTGGTGACACCTCACAAATTGTAAGTACTAAAAATTAACTTACTGCAGTAATAGCTCCTCATTTCTCTTGAACCATGTAAAGGTCGCAGGTCCATCTACAGCAACTTCTAATACAATACTATCAAACAGATTCACAAACACGTTCTCCGGAGGGGACACGATGAAAGAGAGCTCTTCAACAGGTGGCAGTCCCTCATCTGTATGATTAAGTTAAATTTTATTATAAGAAAAATTGTAGATAAACCTGATGTTTAACAAAATTAGTAGTTAATGTCCACTGCAGCTTTGGTGCAACTTCTTCCAATTCCCATTGCCAAATTGCCCATCACCCAATTACCTACCTATTTTAAGCAGTCAATTTTGTTCAGGTTTTGGAGTGTTTAGAGGGAAAGAGAGCAAATTTTACCTATGTTGACTTTGAATTCATGTTTTTCTGGACTTTTTGGAAGCTCCAGTTTAGTCTGAAAATTTGATTTTCTTAAAGATCAGCTTTGTATAAGTTCCCTCTACCATGTATGGTTTTTAGGTACGAAATAAAATTGATTATAAACTCTTGTAAGTGTTATAAAGCAACTATAAAATTATCGCTGTTAATGCTTAGAAATCCTGTCAGGACAATGGAATACTTGAAACAATGGAACTCGTCAACTGTATGTGAAATTATAATAGAATAAGTTAAAATAATGCAAATTTGATTGACTTATCTAAGAAGGACATAAATACAATCTACCATTAACATTGAGAGTGATTTCAGAGCCTGTCTCTGAGATTCCTGCCATCCTATTCTCTGCTTGACATCTATAGATGCCTGAATCGGATTCATGTACATCTCTGATCTCAAGATTGCCACTAGGTAGGATGGCAAACCTGGCAAAGGCATCACTCTGCTCAGGGTCAACTACAGTCCCACTTTTCATCCACCTACAAAAAAAAATTAAATCAAATTAAATCCCGATCCATTAATGTTAATGTTGTTATATTTATATACTGTTTGAAACTATCGTTGATTGGCTCAAGCGCTTAAAAAGTAGGAGATTGAAGAAAATTAACAACTTCAGAGAACTCAGAAGATCTGTTTTCAAGAGAGTTTTGAATATTTCAATTGAAGGAGCCTTCCGGATGGGACTGGGAAAATTGTTCCACAGTTTAAGAGCTGCAACTGCAAAGGCCTTGTCTCCGTGAAGTCTTCAGCCAACTAGGTGGAACAATAAGTACAAATATGTTCTAGTAGTTGACCTAAAACATCTCGTACAGATTAGAGATCTATGTTTAATTAAATTGGAAATATATGATGGTGATAGTTTAAATATAATGGATTGTTTCATTGGAAGCCAGTGAAGTTTATGTAGTATTGGTGTAATGTATATGTAATGTAAATCTTTTCATTCTTAATTACGTTCTATATGAATCAATAAAATAATGCAACATTTACTTTAAACCTATTTATCTTACTGAATGACTTATAGTCTCAATAATAATAATAATATATCCATATTTGTTTGTTTTTAATTATCATTTTAATATTTTATTTCTCTGCCAGACGTATAAGTTCATAGGTTAAACTGTAACTGGCTGGAGCTGTCAAGTATACAATTCCAGAAACATCAGTTCAGCAAAAAACATTATATTAAATATTATTTTCATAACTAAAGCCAACTTCGTTTTCTCATATTTCATGACAAATATGGGCTGCACTGCTGGAGAGGGTTACAAGTGACAATTAAAACTTCAAATACAATTTACTCTTGGTTATATTTGGTATGAAAAAAATTATATTTGTTAAGCTTAAAGGGCAACTCCGGAATTAAAATTTCTATGGATAAATATAAAGAACAATTAGTTGTGAACTAACAGACAAAATGTCACAACATTTGGACAAGGAGATAATGCCGAAAATAAATGAAAGGGATTCCAAAATCAAAAGTGGGTCTACTACTCAAATTACACAATGTTAAAAAATAGGATAATTAGAGATTTTCGAAGAGTTGTACTTCAAAACCAAGTTCACATCACAAATATAACTCACATAAATAGAAAGATCAGTCAAATCAGGCACGGATTGTGTGTGGAGGGAGGGGGTGGGGCGTGCAAGCCACGCGCCTCCTATTATCATCAAAACGTAGTTGCGCCCCCCCCCCCCTTATATTAGGTGCGCCGGGTAAATAATCTACCATAAAAACCCAAAATACGCGCAAAATACGGTACCAGGGCACCAAAATGGAAGAAATGACCTTTTTGTTTTGCCCGTCAGAATAAAACTGGCAACCACACCCACCCGGACCTGGAAGCGCCGCCCCCCCTTTTAGTTGCATTCAGTTACTCTCAGTTTATCTTAAGGGTGTGCTCAGTTCTTTTTATTGTTGTGCTCAGTTCCTTTAAGTTGACCTCAGTTCCTCTCTGTTGTACTCAGTTATACTTAGTTGTACTTAATTGCTCACAGTTGTACTCAACTCCTCTTAGTTTTACACATTAGCTACACTCAGTTCCTCTAGTGGCACTCTTAGTTTCACTCAGTTGCTCTCAGTAGCTTAAGAGTGCATATTTCAAACAGTTGAGCAGCTTTCAGTTCCAATTTAACAAGACTGAAGGGTACCATGGTGGAGAAGATAGTTTGATTATAACCACGATAACAAAAATGAGAACCATATTGGCAAGATGTTGTATTATTGTTTGTGTATTACTCATTTTAACTGAATATTATTATTTGTTTTTACTAAATGATGCCTAATAAGGAAGAACATGCAGTATAGCAAGTCCAAGCAGAAGAAATAATTGACAATGATGATCATCTCAATGTTAATTTTGAAGCTGAATATTGTAGCAATCAGGAAAGGCACAGGGTGGGATTTTGTTCCATAAATTAGAAATTATGGAATTAAAAAAGTTTGAGTTCTAGTTCTAAAGATGTAATAACAGGGTTTATGGCCTGAACAGAAGCATGTGTAGTACTAGAGGGAACATAGATGGGTGGGATAATGAAACAAAGTTACAGAGCAGGGGCATATCCAGAAATTGACGAAGGGGGTGGGGAGCTTGAATCCTGGGTTGGATTTTGATAAGCTAAAAAAAAAACAACCACTATTGTCACCCCATTGGCACATTCTTTATAGTGTGATTTATGATTTTGTGGTGCTTTTACCTCCCAGTATAGTCACTTTCCTGTAAAGTGCCTCAAAAGGAGGGTGCTTGAATACTCAGAGTACTCCCTGGATACGCCACTGCAGAGAGCAATGAATATACACCAAATTTCACTGATTTCTACTAGCACAATCTATAGTGCATGTTTTTGACAGTTGCCTATCAGAAGAATAGACATAGCCCGAGGTTTGCTTGTATCTTGTGTCATTTGGATCTAACCTAATTTAATAATTTGCTTCAGGTATCAAACATCATTGTATCAAAGAACTTACCTTTGGGTGCGAAGTAATTGGTTTATAGAGGCTAACTTTACCTTTGATTAGCTTGAGGAGTTTAGGAATCTAACTAATTACTGGCTTGGGGTGTCAAACTTACCTAATGATTGGCTTGGGGTGGCTTAGTACTTCGCATCGTAGAATAACAGTGTCGCCAACATCTGTATTCTTGGTTTGTGCACTTCCACTCATAATTAGACCTGCAAGAAAAAAAATTTAATACATCTAGATAAAAGCAAAATTCATAATTGTCAGGAGCATTCAAAACAGCTTCTGTTTTGTATCTTTCCAGCAAAATTAACACAAACATTATTAAACCATTTAGTGACATGTTTTTTTTGCAATTTCTCTTTTTCGATTTTAGCATGAAAAATAAAAAAGTCAATTTTGATCAATCCCATCAGTTCGTGGCCTTGTGTGGAGAATTATATGTTTTAGAAATCAAATATATCGAACATGAGTTTTATCAAGATGGGGGTAATAGGGAGCAAGTTTGTATAGTCTCTAATCGGGAACCTTCCAACACCCCCTCCAATCTTCCATCAATTTTAGGTTTTGGCAGGGGTAAATTTGCCTTTGAGAGTGTCGTAAAGGCTCTTGCCCTCTCTGTTGAGGACGTTGCCGTGCTGTCGGGGGGAGTTCTGGGACTGCCACTTGCTAAGATGTTAAGCTCCTGGTACTATGTGCAACATGGCTCATGTGTAGATTATAGAATTTATTACTCTTCTGAAAAGAGTAGAGGAGCGTCTGTAAATGTTACAGCCCAGTCACCACCAGAGGATCCCAACTGGAAATATGTCTACTTCAGACTTTCGTGGGTTATCTGTGGTGTCTTACAAGTTACATCAAATAAATCAAACAATAAAATGTTTCTTTCTTTATTGCTACTCTTTTAATGATAATAAACATAATCATATAGTTCGAAAGGTCCACTAATCAACTTCAATTAAGACAGTATAATGTATACTCCAAGCAATGAGATACAGGCCATCGTGACAGGATTCAATATTTCGACATAATTATGTCATCATCATCATTTCCTGATAATGACATTATTTATGTCGAAATATTGAATCCTGTCACGATGGCGTGTATCTCATTGCTTGGAGTATGCATTATACTTTCATAATCATATAGATTTATTAATTCTTTAAAAAAACAAGACTAAACTTAAATTCATTATGTTAAAATTGAGATATGTAGTTGCAAGAAAGCGTGTTTTTGTCATAAATTTCTAATGTAGGAATTAGTTTTATTTTTATTATACCACAAAATATGATCAGTCACGCTATATCCAGAGCAATCAAAAGATTAACAAAAAAAGAAAACATTTAAAGGTATTTTGTGAATAAACACCCACAACAGACAGTATCACGCACCTTTAATAGGAAACCCCACTAACTCAAAGATTAAAGAATTCAGCAGTATTGAATCGAAAGGTGTTAAACAGACCTAGGAATCCCCAACTGGCTTATAATTAAGCTGTTCAACAATTGAAATGAAACTATCAGAATACTAAAGTTTGGCATGTAAGGGCTTGGCACATACTTGAGGTATAAAAAAGAATTGTTGGGATTTAAATTGCAAATCTGGGTCAAGCAATATAATTAAAAGGAACCATAACAATCACTGAAATATGCACACTCCTACACATCAATGAATATTGTCATTAATTCTTGTTTTTGCTAGAGACATATTAGAATCATGAGGACTAAAGCCACAATCGCACTGGACTTTTTTTGGTAAAACTAACCGACACACTGGCTAGTTTTCTCATAATTAGTCCAGTGCGAACAGCACAGAAAGTTTACCTAACCATGGGGAAAGGGAAACTTACCCATGCCGCATGGTTAGTTTAACAGAGTCCTGCCTGCCCAGGAAAACTGGCCAGGTTAGTTTTACTAAGCAGAAAATTCCAATGCGAACAGTGCGACAAGTCATATTACAGAAATGGCCTTCATTGGTCAAATGGGTACTCATGTGAGTTGTGACCTTGAGTAACATAGTTTATTTTACAAATTTTACCATAGCTTGTGGTAAAACTAGCCATGCCAAATAATCCAAGTGCGAACAATGATAAAATTTAATCATTTAAATGTAACAAATATTTTCTTCTTAAAACATCCCTTTTAGAATCCAGTGCGATTGTGGCTCAAGTTTTAAACGAATGTTAAAGATTGATGGATCAAATACTCCTTAAGGGTTGAGTTAAGAAAAACCCATGTGTTTATTAAAGAAACGTAACTTAGTTTTTAAAGATATATTCCAGTGATTACTGCGTTACTTTTGCATTTGTTGTTTTTACCAGTAAGACCAGTTACTATTAAGAAATTAAAAAAAAAAATGATTCTATTATACCCGCCAACATTTTTGATAGAAATGCATGGGGGCATTTTCCCCGATTTTGAGCTGACAGGCAAAGAAAAAAATTATTTTCACATTTTTGGATGGTTTTAATCCATTTATTCCATTGTTTTGGGGTCATTTTTATCTATTTTGCTCTATATTATCTCATGCATAATTGCCACAATGTATACATTTGGCTATGTGTGAGACAATCAATTATGCATGAGACATTCAAAGTAAGTCCCCTTGAATAAGACTCACGCATTAGCATGTGAGTTGTCTATTATTATTCAATTTTGCTGTTTAGAATGTTGAAATCTGTGCGATGTGTCCTACTAGTTAATAATAATAGTGAATATTTATATGGTATCCATCTGGAAGATGCTCATGGTGCTGTGGACCAGATGATACACATCCATATGACTTTCTACTCCTCTAAGGATCACATCATGTCATGCAGTACTGGGTTGTACTCGCTGTCTTTCATCTGTCCATCGTGCATGAACCAGCACGGTGGGGTAACCCTCGGTATAGTGTTATGGAATAAATAATAGACGATAACTTTTACATCCCAAAATATCGCAGTTGAAGCATGGACCTGGTGAACAGTACCCTTATTTTCTGCTCACTTCTTAAAATAATTGTAATTTTATTAAATTAATCAGATGGGTACTTCTATAGCTCTTTTTCATCAGAGCTAAAAATAGTTTTAGTAGGTATAAACCTATTTTATAACAACATAGTATTCTGTAATTGGAATAGTGAAAATAATACATAGTTCTTGGCTGTGCACATAATAGTAGAATGGATAATTCCAAGATGCAAGTTGCATTATGTTTCTAACAATTGCATTATTACATGAGAAACAAAAGGTTACTTAATTCTCAGCTGCATCATGAAGTGCGTGAGTAAACAATAAAAAATTACATTAAGAGGGTTAGCCGTACTTTGTGATCTGTAGCTGTAACTGATATTGTATTAATGCTCACAGCATACTCAGGAAAAACACAAATATCAGAGATCACAGTCCAAAGCAAACAAGCATTGACTCAGATATATTACTAAACAGTGGCTTACCCAGAGAGTGGAAAGGAATGCTTGGGATTCCAGGACAGATGCAGACTTTTGAAAAAGGG
>JAOTQE010138461.1:0-11782 GCA_025631205.1 Nesometra sesokonis
CCAGAAAATTTTGCGTTATTTTAAACGCTAAAAGACGCATTAGAGTCCAACATTTAAATTTCTAGGTGCTGGAAAATCACACTTAAAAAGTGAGCCTCCCGGTTCCGCCGGCCCCTATTAGGGGGTCACACAGACCTTGTGACCCACAAAATTTCACCAAGGGGGGTCACGTGACCCCCAGGACCCCCCTTCGATCCGCCACTGAGCACTGTTGAAAATAATATTAATACACAGTATTTCTCAATAAAGAATATACAATAATTATTTTAATATAATTTACCTCAAGGATAATGTATGATGCACCTTCTTCCAAGTATTAGTATTAGTATGGTCCAGCACACGTTACAATCACTTATTCTGCCCTACTTGGCTGTAATAGCTCTGATGAGAAAACTAGAATACTCATCCAATTTTTACAGCTAGATGGTGAACTTAACACTGTAGAATTGCAATCCCATAAAGGCGCCTACTATTGATGGTCATCAGCCTTGATCACAAATATTTTAGTTAAACAATAATAACTTTTATAATTATTGTATTTTTAACAATCATTTGTCAAATTATTTGTGTATTTTACATATATTTTACACTGTTAATTTTGATTAAATTTACTTTCATTTATTTGATAAATCAGAAAGTTTTATGAATGATTGGGCGCTCAATTTCGCTGTGGCAAAAGCTTTAGAATGTAACACGATTTGATTGGTTAGATTCTGGACAATGACATGGTCTTCAATCAGGGAAGTGTGATACTCCCTGCATCTATTTCTCTGGTTTTACCAAAGATCTATTATTAAACCAGATGATTAATTTCCATCCAATAGCTCCAACGTGCAGATTCATAGAAATGTCTGAATCCAACCAATGCTAACATGCCCCATTGCCACACTGAACACCCCACCTATTATCACAGACAACTGAATGCGCAATATGTAAAATTGCCTAGTAATGGACACAGCACCACCAACCTGTCATAACAGATTTGAATTTATCTATGAACATGGGCGGCGGAAGAGGGGGGATGGGCGGACGGACGGACAGTCCCCCCTGAAATTGCACTAGAAGTATAAAATGACCTCCTTTCAGAGGGCAAAGCAATAAAAACAAGCTGAAAACCACCAGGATACCACAAACTTACAGGCATTAACCCCTTTTTTTTTGCTTGTCAAATTCTAATTGAACTGGGGTAGCAGAGCAAAATTTAATCCCGTCCACCTGATCCAACAAACTTTTCGCCGCCCATGTCCATTAATAGAACTAAATGTGAAATTCCAACACATGGATGAAATTAAAATACATATAATTGAATAATTTGTATGACAGAAAACAGTTGTCTTCATTTAACTTATTAGTGCTGAAGGGAGCCATCTTGTCAAGTACGTCTACTGGCAACTGCGATCCTACAGTGCTAAGCTCACCATCTACTGGTTAATAATAAATCGATGGTAAAATAAAAAAATAAAAGTGAGGGTGTCATTCCTCAGAACTATAGTATAAATTTTACAAGAACTGTTCCTTAAGATTATTGGTAGTAATTATAAAAACAATACTCTGTAATACCAGTTGTTGATTTTATAGTACATATGGTATAATAATAAAAATATTTGTGTTGCCAAACCACAACTTTTAAAACAAATTGTTTTAATTTTTAGTAATTTTACTGTTTTTTCTGCAAATTGGTTTTCAATCAGTAGCCACTTTCTTCTTCTTCTTGAGAACAACCCTTACAATTGTTACATATGAATAACCACAAACATCACACACATGCTGTATGTTGTATTCCATGGAGTATACATAGCTCAAATTTGGGCTTGTCTTTATTCCTATTTTTGAAATAGCTTTATGCATTCTTACAACTTTCAAGGTAACTATATGTATTTAGAAAAAAAAAAACAGAAAATATATAAACAAATTAATATAAACAATACCCTGTTTTTTTTTAGATTTTTCTTTTAAGATGATACAAGATCATACCCACTCATAGTAGCTCTCAACCTAAGTGGGAAAAGGTACTTCAGTCTCGGAGACATAAGCACATGCATTTCTCACACCTAATGTTAAAAATCTATAAAAAAAATCAATCTTTTTGTCCTTGTGTGAATTCCTGATACAGATCTAATGTACTGTTTTGAAAAACACCATGCATAACTATATTAAGACTATGACCATAGTGCACACTCTACCCCATAGTGGCAAACTATGGTAACAATACTGCATTCAAACATTGTAATAGTGTGTAATATGAAAATGGACAATAACTACTGTAGTAATGTTAAAAAATGACTTGACATTCAACACAACTCATTTTGTCATGGCATCTCACATGTAACCTGTTCTGGTGAACTGAAACATGGGCAGCGGACGTGTCCCCCCAGTGATAACTCAGGGGGGGGGGGGGATGGAAATGGCACTCCAACTACAAAATTCACATTGCACAACTCAAAAACTATGGTAAATGTGAATACTGTGGGCTTGAAAACCACCTTCAGGGACCAGGAAAGCACAAAATTAGAGGCAACAACGTTTTGTTTTTGTTTTTCTTTGCTCATCAAATTCTAAGCAGGTTGGGGTAGCCAAGAAAAATTTAAAAGTTTAATTTTGTCCCCCCCCCAATTCAAAAACGTTCTGCCGCCCCTGAACTGAAACATAGGTCAGCCTGGATGTAGCTAGAAAAATGTAAGGGTAGGTGATAAAATCATTAACAACAGAGGGCACCGTCATCGTCGGTGGTGAATCACAGTCTTGAGAGGAGAGAGAAACATTGTACACTTTGGATTTATGCCAGTATACATCCTTTTTTTTATTATCATATATCATTAGCAACAATATTTTTGTCTTTTTCAGAAACTGAAGGTGGGTGGTAGATTGTAGTTTGCCTGGGTGTAAGGTCTTAAAATAAGTTATAGGGTGGATGGAAAATGTTTAGTGTGGGCAGTACCACCCACCAAGGATATTTACATCCATGGGTCAGCGACATCCCTTCACTGTAACAGCCAATTTATAGGCCCATTCCTTCCAAAATTCTGTTGTCAAAAGAAAAAGCGGATTTAATAAGCCTAAAGTGTTTGATAATTATTAGCTTTTTTCTACTCGAGAATAGAATAAAACAACTATACTGGTAACTAAACATGTTTATTATTTTAGAAATAATAAACAGGTAAATTTCCAAATAAACTTAATTTTGGTTGACTCTAAAAGGAATTTATGTGAATTCAATCAATAAATAAAAAAAAAATTTTATAAGACTTTTAAGCCAAGTAAAAAACTAAACATGTTTCTCATCCCCTCCCGCTTCCTTTTTTGGGGCCGCCACCAATTGTTGTGTTATTTGTTATTTTTAAATTTAAAAAAATGATCCTCCAAAAAACATGCACCAGAATCTTCATGGTCTTTGTTCTCCAACATTCACATTTGATAATTGCAAATTTTAATGCCTGAAAATCGATGTTTAGTGGATGGCTTAGGCCAGTACCAAGTTTGTTGTGATGCGTGACCAACTGCTAAAAAAAATGGCTCTATTCAGTACTGAATAATCATTATTTTATGTAATTATATATTATATTATACCTAGGCTGACCATTCAAGCGTCTGTATACTGTTGGTGCAACATGGCCATCTGATATTGGGAGGAAAACAACAAAAAACCATAACAAAATTAAAGAAAATAATATCAACTGCCTCCTCCTTTTTTTCAAAAAACCCGGACGAGAAACATGTATTTTTTTTTATTTGGCCTTAGTGTTGCCGTTTCAACACTAACCTTAAATCGCAATTTTCACAGAAATTTTACATGTACATTTCATTATACATGTCCTTTAATTCCTTGAAAGTCCTAAAAAAACAACTGTGCATTTTTCCAGAACTGGAACCTCATGGAAAATATTAATAGTTCTCGAAATGTTCTTGAAATGGTATCGAAAATTATTTTAAGTAAAACTCCTTAAGTAAATGTTTATCAATTATTTTATTCAAGGTTATTTTTTACATTTTTTTTTTTTACTTGACCTGGAATCAGTGACGGTGACAGGAATTCCCCTGACGGCAGGGCAAGCCCCGACAGCCTTCGACAGGTAGGCCAAGTTTAAGGTGGGCGTGTTCTCGGTTTTCAATTTGACAAGCAAAAAAAGCGTTATTTTCCCCCGTAGCGCCACCACTGCCTGGAATGTCATTGAAATGTCCTTGATTTTACTTGTTTCAAATGAAGCCGTTTATCCATTCAATACAGATTATAAAATTCCCCTAAAGATAGCAAGGGATAGACGGATTGTTCAGCGTGAATTGTTCTTGTTTCAGACCTTAAGTTTGGGAGTTCAAAACTAACTCTGCACAGCTTGGCCGGCCATGCTCAGATACCCTAAATTGTATTGAAAAGTTTTTGTAAAAGTGCCCCTGCAAATAAATTCTATCATGCTAAATAGACTACTCCATGGTGGTTAAAAACTAATGTTGCATGAAGACTCCAGGTCATAGATTCATACTAATATTTTTCAGGCATAATCTACTAAAAAAAATACAAAATCTGGAAAACATTCGAATCATTTTACCAGAACAGGTAACATATGATCATAATAGTGCACACTAGTATTAAAAAAGTTGATTACAATAAAATGAGGATTACAATAGTGTCAAGTAGGCTTAATATGTTTGCCAAAAAAACTGCACTCTTATAAAAAAAAAGAAATTTCATAATGCAGAGTACACCAATGATGTTTCTTTGTTTTATAACTAGTTGTAAATAAATTTACTTCCTGATGTTCATAATTAATGTTGAAATATATGAAGTCTCACCACAATAATCTTATGGTAGGAAAACGAAAAAATAGTTATTGTTACATTTAAATAGAGCACAATATAAGCTGTAATCTACACCTTAAAGAAAACTCATTGGATAAGTAGATCCAAAGATATGAGCATTTAAAGTTTTCTGGAAACCGTCATGGTTTTGAACAAAATCACTCTCAAATAATCTAATAATAAACTATTAATCGTCTGCCAATTCTAGAAAATGGCATGAAGGTTAATTAAAACAAAATTTTAAAAAAAAATTGATTTTAGGCTTAGTTTGTGGATTATCCATAGATTTATTTATGGCTAGATAGTGAACTTAACACTTTAGAATTGCAATCCCATTTAGGCGCATAATATTGATGGTCGTCAGCCTTCGATACAAACATACAAGTTAAATAATAACAATAATAATAACATTCTTTTGTTATACAAATTATTTACATACATTATGCTACATGTATTTTACAGTACGTTGTCAATGTCTTTACATCTGGATTAAGTTTACTTTCATTTATTGATAAATTTGAAATTTTTATGAAAGATTAGGAGTGCAATTCGTTGTAGCAACAGCGTTAAAACCTAACACGATTTGATTGGTTAGATTTATGAATGGTAGGCGATTCCATGAAAGTTCACGATCTAGTCTTTAGAATAATACAACTATGTGATTATCTCACCTACGATGTAACTCATTTTGTGGTGAGACCTCACATTTAAATCCCAACATGTTGGTGTGTATTACAGTACATGCATAATACTTTCTTAAGCTCAATCCAGACTATCAAATTTATTTGACAAAAACACTTTCACATGCCTATATATGGTCATGATGATGTCACACCATGACCATACATGGACATGATCAAAGTTTTTTGTCAAATTAATTTGATAGTCTGGATTTAGCATCAGTTGTAAATCCATTCTTTGGTATGCAAATGACATGTTGACTGATGATTATGAAGTAGGTATCAACATAACACTATGACTCGTTGCTAGGAACGTTGTGGTGTAGAAACTTTGAGGAAGTATCAGCGATCATAGCGGCATCTACATCGGTTTTGTTTAAATGTACTGTATAATATAGAGTGAGAGAGCCAAGCCAAATGATGTCTAAGTCGCAAAACTGGTTTTCCACAACAGACAGAATATAAAAATGCTTGATATTTTCATTTTTTTAAAAATTAAGAAACACTGAACTTTCATACTACACGAACAATTTTTAGATTTGATTAATAAATTATCAGTAAATTTTTAAAAAATGTTATTTAAAATGATTCTGTTCAATCACAATATACTGATAAACAATTTTTATAAATACAGTGATTCCTGATGATGACATAATTTATGTCAAAATATTGAATCTTGTCAAGATGGCGTGTATCTCATTGCTTGGAGTATGCATTATACTTTCTTACTTGAAGTTGATTAGTGGACCTTTCGGACATATAATAATGTGTAGTTTTCTAATTTATATATAACTCAATTTTTAATTTTCCAGCTTATCTGTCCTCTGGATTGGCCCTGTCACTTATAACATGCATCATCATGTGTGTGTAGAAAAATTCCAAAATGACATCTATATGCATATAAAGTTTCATCAAAAGCAATTTGGTTGATTCGCAATACGATGCGCCACCTATCGTTTGCAGCGGACAGGCCAAAATCCACAATGCCTTATGGGAAAAGGTCGACATCAATGAAATTTTGAGTAAGTGGCATACAGCCCTCCACCTTCGAGCTGCCTAGCTTGCATATTGTGCGTCGGTATTTCATGAATTCCTTTTTGTGTTTACCGTCTAAGACTAAGGTAAACAACAGAAGTATTTTTTTCAGTTCGACAACCCACATTCGCCATTATTTAGGGGGTCTGTCATTTTTGTAATCCTTGGTAAGCCAGCGCTTAGCGCTGGACTGCAATGCACAGCAGCCACATATGTCGACACTGAAGTTGGAATCGGCCTGTCCACGGCATCCGATAGGTGCCGCACCATATTGTGAATCCACCGAATTTAGGAGCCTTTATGTACATCTGGGACATTATGCATTATAATGTGATTAAATAAGAATTTTATTAAAATATAAACAAACTATACAATTCACTAAACAGATAACAAAACTATGCATTTGAGATGTAGGATTCTATGTCTTCTTAATTACATTGCAAAATGCTATGGACTTAGCGTTCTAAAATATCTTAATTGTAATAGCACAAATATAAATATATACAATATTATACTTTTATTTATCATGTACTAATCATCACTAGAATGGCATGACAAGAATTTTTTCATTGCTTTTTTGTTGTTGTTGTTGGGGGCAGCAGATAATTTATGCTAGATGACATGAAATCAAAATTTTATATATGACAGACACTCCATTGTTACAGCTCACACCTCATACAAATAAATCTCTAATTTGTACATAGTCACAGAAGGTATCACAATGCAGTAAAATTTGTAAGAGTAGTAAACTGGCCATGCACTACAATCCATATTAATTTTTGTGACATGATACATAAATTGGACATTGTGTTTTAACATTTCAAATCATTGGTTAAACATTCAAATGTT
Source organism: Nesometra sesokonis (assembly GCA_025631205.1). NCBI lineage: Eukaryota > Metazoa > Echinodermata > Crinoidea > Comatulida > Antedonidae > Nesometra > Nesometra sesokonis. The sequence continues at coordinate 7,359 of JAOTQE010138461.1, forward strand.
CTCATTCCATTATAATAATATAAGCACCATGTCTGAAATTCTTAAATAGCACATCTCAGCTAAACTAACGCTACATTTGAAATGGTATGTGGGTGTGCTCTTTTTATAAACATGTCTAGGATTATTTGAGCATAGAGCATAGGCTAGTTTCGTCTTGGGAGGGTGTGACTCGAGAGCTATGCAAAACTTGTAGGAAACCAATTTTTAAACAAATGAATTGTAACCTACTGATTTCATGTAATTAAGACTTTTGAAGTGTGAGACCAAAAACCAGCCCATGATGTACACCTAAATGAAACCAGACCTATGAATGTACAAGATACTACTATGCGTACATACTTAAAAAGCATTAGCAACCCACATTTAGAGGAAAAGTGTCCCAAATTCAAGTGAAAATCCATGAATAGTCTTAACGTTTTTTGCTGCATAGTCAATGTGATATCTGCAAGAAATGCAATGAACCATGACCCAATAGTGATACAAAAAAACGGACATGTCACACTTTCGTTTTTTGTAAGTTAATAAATACAGTGGAATATCCCAATACTGAATACCCTTGGGACAACCTAAAAAGTTTGGTTTTTCGTAATGTTTGGTTTTCAGAATGAAGGGTTGATTCATGCATCTATCAACTCTTCGGACTAATCTAGGCCTACCTCAAATTCACTGTTGTTATTTATGCCTATCAAACTGGAAATTTAATTTTAACTGTTCGGTTTTCAGGGTGATTTTACTAGTCTGGACTGACAAAATGTGTTCGGAATTTGGAATCGGAAGAGATTCGTTTTTCGGAATGTATTTTCCTGGTGGACAGTATTGAGAGATTGCACTGTATATCCAATCTTCTACCTATGATCATCGTAAAATACTTACAACTGTGACAGACATTAGGTACTTTTCGCCGAAATATGTTAACTTTAACGGATGACAAGATAATTTATTCATAAGTAGGAGGAGTTGCGTTAACAACTATGGTAATTTTTAGATTTAACGTGCCCGGCAGAACGTTAGTTACGTTTTACGTAAGTCAAGCGCATGCACATTTCGATTTGTTTACAAAAGGGGCGGAGCATATAGCAGTGCTAAGGTTAAAGTTAACGTTAATGTTCGGCGGCGAATTCTACCTATTTATTGGTGTTCAACTCAAGGTTACACTAAGTTACGAAGTATCAATTTCTGTTATTGTATTTGATAAAGTTGCAAAACCTCTTACAATTCATATATTTACACCAGAATTGGTTGAATTTTTTCTTCTTAAATTTGGTTACTAATGCTTTATAAATAAGTATGCACCCTAATTTGGTAATATAATTTTTTTTGCACATTTGTGAGGTGTCATCAAAAAATGAGTCGTGTTGTACAAAAAAGCAAAATTGAATTATTGTTTTATTCTGATAGACGATGTTATAAGATTTAATTTGGGTTTTGTATTAGGTTGAGTATAACAGAATTTTGAAATGTACATGTATAAATACACACTTTGGAGAAAATCGGCTTTAAAGATGAATATCTGTTGACTTCCTGTACGTTTTTCCATTGATTTTGAAAAATAGCCTTTACAAAATGCGGTTCAAAAGCATGTTTATTGTAAATAAACATGAACAGGTTATTCGTAATTATAAATATAAAATTAAGTAATAAACTTAACAAAACAAAAGAAAGCTCATTTTCATCAAATTATGATTTTCTGTCTATTTTTTTGAATATCTCAATATATCACTTGGCGTACAACACGACGCACTTTGTCACGACACCTCACATTTATCGGCAGGTTTACTCTCATTGGTATTTTAGTGTTGTTCAGGACTTAGAGTGAGTCATTGTTCAAAATTAGGCTGGGTGAGAGGCTTTGAAATAAAATTTAGTATGGGTGGAAATATCAAGAGTTGAAGCAAAGTGGTACTGTTTGGTTCCTGTTTGGTATTTAGTAGGATGAAGGCCATGTACTATGTCGCAACAGCACAGCTGCTTATTATTCTCTTCATCACATTGCAATGCTTCCTTCTTAAAACAACATCCAAGCTGCTAAACAAACAACTAATCTGATGGGTAAAATACTGTTTGATGGGCCCGGACTACTAAAACATTGTTCGTTGCACATTTTTCACTACAAAGCTTTTGGCAGTTAGGGTCAAGAAGCTGTCATGGAACAGAATTCACAACCCATCGTCTCCAAACAATAACCATGCAGTAATAATAGAAAAGTGGAAAGTTGTTAACTTTGATTACATCTGCCATCCCGATGTCATCTCCGATGAGAGCATTCATCTTCCTCATCTTCAACGGTATTCCGATGGTCATCTTCGTCTGAATCATTGTTATTCATCATTGATGTTTTCCTTCTGTTAAAAAAAAGAAACAATCTATAAATTTTAACTGTATCAGCTAAATCAATAGATAAAGTTTGTGACAGGAGGGCAGGGTGAAGATAACCAAGATAGTAAACCATACAATCAATATGAGGGATAAGTGTAAAAGTTAATATGGTAAATTACATCTACATTGTTAAAACAAAACAGAGGCACAGTCAGGACATTGGCAAGGCAGTGTTTAAGAGCTTGAGTCAAAATTATAAAGTGCATGGATTGTTAAAAACAATGGGTGGGGATTGGAAGTTGCTTTATTTCGCATGATTTATGTAGAAATAATCTTGGGAGGACAGCACCCTATCTTTTTAGGGGACTGTATCTAGTGACCTTAAAGTACAGTGGAATCAATATTTTAGATAAGGTATCAGACCACAGGTGGTATGTAATACATAGGATCCATAAAATCCAGAATGTCTAAAATATAGGCCTAGGTTAGGTCTAGGTAGAGGATACAACAGAGTTTTTCCTGCTCAGAGCAGATCATGGAACTAGGCCTAAGCACATAAATTAGCCTGAGATTTTGTGCTAAATTGAACCTAATGTTTCTAATTCTTTGCTAGATATTTTTATTTTCTATTATGTTTTAGTAAATTTCATAATTGAAATTGACAATAAAATGCTTTTAAAATAATTAAAGTAGTAACCATAACATTTAGGTTTTTAGTCAGAGTGAGCCCTCCATAGTTTGGTTTATTTTATTCAGTGTTTATAATGGTAAGCCTATAAAACAAAATGATCTTAAAACATTTAAATATTTTGTTTTATGCTTGGTTATTTGAATGTTTAGAATGATATAAAGCTTTGGATACAAATATAACTTTCCCCCTAATTTATTTATTTTGTCAAAATACTTTGTGATGATAAAAATATCTCTAAAAATGATGACATCATTTATTTTATGTGTAAGAAAAATTCAGGGAATGTACAATTAGCGTAGGTAAAATGTATGTTTCACTGTATAGCAAAAATAATCATAATAATATCAGTCATAAAATTGTTATTCCTTTTGCTTAGAACCATGCTCACCGTTTTGTTCGTCTATCATGTTCTTTTTCTCCCTTTTCGTCGTCTGCACTGTCAGAGCATGAGCTACTTGAGGATGATGATCCACTGGAGCTATCTGATTGGATATGTGTCGGTTTATTGAGGTCAACAAGGTCAGCCACTTCTGCTAAATGTGGACATTCTCTCTGAAATAACAAAAAATACCTCATATGTATTAATTATTGATCACATGACACACAGCTAAAACGTGAGGTCTCAGCACAAAATTAGTCGCATCGTAGGTAAGACCAAATTGAGATAATCACTAAAATAGTTCTGAAATTTTTAATTAATTATGAGTAATATGGTACTTATATTTCATGCAGATTTTCTCAGAATTACAGTCTTTTAATTGTTTATTTAGTTTATGGGTGATTTTCTCAAACTATGTTCCCATACATACAAATTTCAAATGCTCATATCTTGGGATATACTTGTCCAATGAATGTCATTTAATTGTATGTTACAGCTTATATTATGAACTATTAGATTTTATCAATAACTCTATTTTTCATTTTCCTACCATGAGACTCATTTTGTGGCAAGACCTCACAAATGGTTTACATTAATTTTAAAATGTCCTTCATATTGTTTGAATCATGTTTTTTCAGTTCAAATAAAAAAAAAAATGTTTTAATTAACAATAAAAAAAACCAATGGCATTACATAACTACCTAATGCCAAGAGCTCAAATTAACTGGCATCATGACAAAAAGTGATCATTATTATGCGTACTATTTGCATGATACGCGCGTTTAGTTACTAATAGGATTTTTTCCATTATGAGAATTTACACAGGTTGATTGTAGTGTGCCATATGACATTATGAAACATTAGCAACTTGACTTTTCGCATTCTTACATTTTCAGAAATGGTTGTTAAAGTTATGATCAAAGTTATTTGATTTCTTTAAAAGGTGCATTTTTATTTATTTTTTTCTGTTAGGTGGGGTAATTGTATTTCTTGTGATTTTTCTGCTAGCAATGGTGTCCGACAGGGAGGGGTTCTCTC
>JAOTQE010138472.1:0-11781 GCA_025631205.1 Nesometra sesokonis
GATGAAAGTTTGCGAAATTTTGTCGCATCCTTTTTAAAGGTCAACGGCACTTCATCGTCGTTGCTGTTTATAAAATAAAATTCGTCTTGATTCAGCGTGTTTGTCTTGACGGTAAATTTTGTTCTGTCGGTCAGCCTAACATCTTGATAGCCTTCTTCTTTAAGAAATTGTTTATACGATTGAAGCTTCATGTTTAGCCTCGCTTCACTTTGCACAAAGGCGTCTTCGTGTTCTCTGACGGCAATGCCGCCACCTTGCCCGTAATCGTCCCAGTCGAGATTCGTTTCCTCTTCCTCCTCCTTATCAACATCTTTACAACCTTCGCTGTTATAATCTTGCATCTGTATAGGATCCATTCTTTTTATTTATGAGACTATGTTTTAAAAAATGTTTCTGATTAAAAAAATGTCTCACGAAATAAGCGCCAATAGATTTACCAAAACCAAAAATACCGACTATAGGGGCGATAAACGCGTCTTTACCACCGTCATGAATCAGATAAACGAAGCTGGCCCCGGCGACATCTTGAGGGTCAGGTTTCCCGACCTCGGCGACGACGACGTCATCGTCCCCGGTACCGCGCGACTGGCCTTTAATCTAAATCTAACTTCGGCCGGTGACGTAAATCAAACAATTGTCAACAATATCGGCAGATCGCTAGTAGAAAAAATAAGAATAACCCTAGAAGGAAAAGAAGTTTTTAACCTCAACGATTTTGACGTGTACAATTGCTACAAGGACCTGTGGAAGACGGATTACGAGCGAGACAATTGTTCGTATCAAGGAATTTCTAGCGAAAATAAACGAAAAGTGAGGGTAAATGCCGGTGACAAGGTAGAAGCTGCAACCACAGCGGTTCCCAAAGCTCTCGAAGATGTGGCCGTGGGTAATGCGTTTGGCAACAGATTTTGCATCCCTCTCGACTTTGAACTATTGACGGATCACATGCCCTTTAACCAAAAGGTTCTAAAGGACAGGCTCGAGTACGAAATTAAGTTTAAAAGAGCAAAGGACGTGCTAACGACCACCGACGAAGCCGCGACCTATAGACTAGAGGGAATCGTTCTCGAGTACGAGGTTATAAAAAGCGAGCAAATTTCTCGTCAGATTAGAATGAAATATCAAGACAAGTCTGTGATTCTCTTTGACCGAGTGTTGATGCATCACAAAGATGTACTCAACAAGGACCAAACAATCTGGAACATTTCTCTAAACACGGCGGCCAAAAGTATCAAGGGTGTGCTGTTGTTGTTTAAGGAACGAGAAGACGATTTTGAGCACGATCCCGAAAAGTTTTACAACCCCAAGATTAAAGAATGCAGCGTCACCATCGACGGATCGCCCAACGAAATTTATGCCCGCGGAATGATGCCCTACAGAAATTACGAAGAGATTCGAAAGCACTTTGTGAGACAAGAAAATAAAACGTCTCATCTGACCAACATGACGCAAAAGAAATATCTAAAAGATCACTATGGTCTCTGGGTCGACCTTAGAGCCATTTCAGACAATACCCTGCACGGAACCGGAAGAAAAATAGATGCAGATTCCGGCGGACTAAAATTGCAATTGACCAGAGACGCAGAGATGGCAGAGGCGATTGACTGCTACGTCTTTGTAGTCGCAGACGCCCAACTAAATATCAAAGATAACCGACTGGTTGGAATAAATTATTAACGATGTTAAAAAAAAAAATGTACCCAAAAGAGGCACACTGCGCTCTAATAGTCGGAGCGACAAATTGCGGCAAGACTGTTTTTATGCTAAATTTGCTCGAGACGGAATACAAGGATTACTTTGAAAACATTGTATTCATCTGTCCGACCTTTAGCGTCAACAAGAGCTATAAGCGCGAGTGGATAGAGCGTGACAAAAACGTCTTTTCGATCGACCCCGGCGAGTCTTTGGACGATTGTCTAACCCATCTCTGTAGCAAGTTTGACGACGGCAGCAGGACCCTATTTGTGATTGACGATTGCAGCGCAAACAAGGACATGAAAAGAAAGCAACAGACGCTGTCGACGCTAGCATTTTCCGGCCGACACCACGAAAAATCAGTTTGGATTCTTACCCAAAAATACAATTCTATTCTCAAAGACTTTAGAGAGCAGGTTCGATGGGTTGCGCTCTTCTTTTGCAAAGACCGAGACAGCTTTTACGATTGTCTGAGAGAAAATGACGTGATAAAAGATGTGGAAGACAAAAGGCGTATTAAAAACAAGATTGACACGACGAGTTTAAGCAAATTGTTGTTGAAATGCGATAGACCGACTAGTTGGGAGATTCACATTGGATAAAAAATTTATATAGTTTTAAAAAGCATGACTGATATAACGCACGAGTTGCAAGAATTTGTACAACAAGAAAAAGCAAAAGCCGAACCGACCCCACCGACGACTACGTCGGCTAAGCGTCAACCCAAAAAGAGAGCAAAGGCAAAAAAGACTGTCGAGCCGACCGACCGCCCAGAGGGCACCCCGCAGCCATTGTCACCCGAGGAAGCTCTCAACATTTCCAACGAATTAAAAGATCGGATAAAATCTGCCGTGAGCGGTGGCAACGCACAATACTATTTTGGAAAAGAATTGGCCGTAAACGAAATTGACGAGTTACCCGAACCCGAAATTAAAAGGCTTTATCATATGATCGAGTCGAAAAAGGGTAGTGACGTGACAAAATCACTCGGTAGTAGCGTGATTCGCATGTACGCGAGCGTCATCGGCCATGTACTTCCGATCGATTCGACCGAAAAACTCGGTGACGATCTCGAAAATGATCAACTCTTAACAGAGGCATTGAATCCCGTTGCGTGCGAACTCTATTACAAATTTGGTGCATGGCTCGCACCTCTTTCTGTCGCGATGCACACGATGAACCACCTGAGTTATGGCAAGTCACCCGTCGAGAGTTGTGAAACGCAGCAAGCATCTGCAACAGAGCAATTACCCAGCTTTCCCGAGTAATTACCCAGCTTACCGAGTAAAAATGTAGTAAATTTAAAATTACAGTATTTAAATAAATGGACGAAACGATTACTCAAGTTACAAAAAAGAATCCAAAGCGAGTTGCGGCGGGTAAAGCAATTGCCGAAAAAAGACGAGAAGCCAAGGCGCGTCAAGAGTCGGCCACATCTAGCGCTTGCAGCGTAACGTTGTCGAGTTGTGTTCCGTATCTGACGCTTGTTGCGCTGGGATTTTTAGTCTACAAAGCGTATACAGCAAACGCACAAAACACGCGGTCCGCAACACTTGCTACGCCACCTACACCACCGACTGCACCACAAACCCCTCAGACGCCTACAGCAAAGCCGACCCCCGCAAGACCACCAACTCCGGATCCGTTTGAAATGTAAATTAAAAATTTTTCTCGTTTTAATAAAAAAAGTATGAGTGGCATCGATACAAATGCAATTGTAAACAGCTTGTACGACGGAGCTGTCGTTTCTACACTGACGATTGGATATGTAATGATTGGGAAAAAGGTGTTGAAAATCAAGGCGCCTATCATTGACAAGTTGGACCTTGTCGATACGGGAAAACTCGCTGGTCTAATAGCAGCTTCAACAGTGACTAGGGACATGCTGGTGGCCAAGGGTTACATTCCCGATAAGATTATTAAAAAATAATATAGCTGTAAAATGGCAACCGTAGCAGTGTTGGTCGGAGGAGCAATCGTCAACGCCATGGCTTTTAGCGGCACCAACTTTTTATTCAGTAGAATGAGCGGGGGTGAAGAGGAACGAAAAAGACACGATCTAGCTTTGGAGCAACTAAATCAGGCAAGAGATTCGTGGAGCAAAAAGCGTGCCTCGCAACTCGACTATCTCAACGAAAAACTCGGACGAGAGCAACACGCCGAAAGAACCTTTTCAGACGTTGAATCTGCGATGAGAGAATATTATAGATTGGGTGGGCCAACCGATACGTTTCAACTCGAACGAGAACCCCAACTGTCCGGCTTTTATACGCCTAGCGTAGAGCAACGGGACGTAGAGATTGTCGGTTTGATTGCGGTATTGTGCGTTATCGCGTACGTGTCTATAAAATATTTGTAGACGACAACTAAAAATGATCTCGAATCGTTCAAGACGCAAACTGGAGCGAGTTTACTACGATCCAAAACATTATTGGAAGGGTGAGACGGCCATTGACCAACTCGCTAGTAAGACAAAGATTCCGCGAGATACTGTGAAAAAGTGGTTGTACAAACAAAGTATGTGGCAAATTTATCTCCCGGCACCCAAATCGATACCAAGACCACCGACGAGGCAAAATGTCCGGGTAAACCAAGTTCATCAAGCCGATTTACTCTTTTTACCGCACAATAAAATCCGAGGAAAAACGTACAAGTACGCCCAGACGGTTGTCGACGTAGCGAGCAGATACAAGGAAGCGGAACCGTTGACGACAAAATACTCGTCAGATGTTGCGAGAGCCTTTGAAAAGATTTATGCGAGAAAACTAACATGGCCCGAAACGTTACAAGTCGATAGTGGCGGAGAATTTCAAGGCGAAACGGCTAAATCGATGAAGCGTCACGATGTCAATGTGAGTGTGGGAGAACCCGGTAATCACAGATCGCAAGGAATCGTCGAAAGATTCAACAAGACTCTTGCCACCAAACTGTTTCCGCATCAGTATGCGCAAGAAATGGCGGATCCGACAAAACGCAACACGGAATGGGTAAAAAAACCTAAGACCCGTTTTGACCGAATTAAACACCGCCCGCGCAGCCGAGGCTGTCGAAACTAAAGACGAGATACAATACGTAAAAACGTATAATCGACCCGTTGGATTGGACGAGCAAGTTTTGGATTCTAGTTTCAACGTACGATATTTATACAGACCCGGAGAACAAGAAGGTGGAGAAAAAAGACGAGCTATCGATCCGATATGGAGTTTTAAAATTTATAAAATTAGAAACGTTATGATCAAACCCAAACAACCAGTCTTGTATTTTCTCGAGGGGTTCAACGGAGTTTTGTGAGAGAAGAATTGTTGGTCGTTCCTTTCGATACGCAATTGCCGCCAAAATGAAAATGAGTTTAAGGAAAATAATGTCGTTAATAAAAATGACAGGTTGTCGTTATTTAAAATGTGGTAAACACGAATTGTGTGGAAAAGAAATTTTTCGAGATCAAGACTCGCTACCCGAAAATCTTAAAGGATATTGCGGCTATCACAAGTATAGGATAATACACAATGCCAATATTTTTCCGTGTAAAATATGCGGTAAAGGTTGTAGAGCGACATTTTTCAGCGTATGTAGAAAGTGTGAGGGTAGAAAGCTAATGTACAGAACAGATGTGTTTGCACCCAGGCGTCTTAGAGGAGGTCAATTTAAACCTCGATAAATTGTCATATACAGCGGTATTTGACAATTTAAAACAGCTTAAATAAATCTTGTCATATAAAAAAAATGGCAACGATCATGTTAATAGAGCCGGAGTTTAAACAAATTGCTCCTGGCGTAAAGTTTTGTCGTACCGATACCGCCAGAATCTATCGGCTAGATTTACCCAAAACTAATGATTCTAAAGTCGCTGATCAAGAATTTAGAAACCGCATCGATTGGTTATTAAGATCTACTAGACACCTACACAACTGTAATAGATTTCATTTAGTTTTGGTGGCAAAGGTGAGAGTCGGCGATGTTGTACGTTTTGCCTATATTACTCTCGGTAGATATTATGTTTACGAGGGGCGAATAGGTTTGGATGCACACATTGACAGTTTAATCGCGTCCATGTTGGGTAAAAAGCATGATGTAGAACATTTCTCACATTTGACCATTTCGATATCGACGAAACATGTAATGTCTCCCGCAGAAAAGCTTATGACCGATCCAAAGATTGCGAGAGATTCAAAGATTGTAGAGCAGTTGCAGCAAGCAGAGCTTTATAACCATCTCACTTGTTTACACATAGCACAAAAATTAAAACCCGAATAAACGACGCCGCAAGAATCACTCTCGGCGCTCTTATTTGACAATTTGAAAACGGCTTAAATAAATCTTGTCATATATAAAAAACATGAAGTACGAGTTTACAAAAGAGTTTGAACAGCGTACTCAAGATATAAGTTACGGTGAAACCGCCACCGACAGAACCTATAGATTAGATTTAAAAAAGCTCGTTTACGACGATTTTAGAGGTCGTGTCGATGAGATAATAAAAAGGAATCAACGCGATTTCGTTTGGTTTTTAACATCAAAGGTGATAGAAGATGGTGTTGTGGATACACTTGATGCTACCGACTTTGAATATATGGTTTACGATGGGTGGGGTTGTGTAGACGAATACATTGACGATCTAATCAACAAGACTTCAAGTGGAACGTACGATTCGGGTCGTACGTTTCTCGTAGAAGATTTCTTACACATTGATGTTATAATATCGACGAAACCTGTGATGTCTATTGGGGAAATGTCTATTGGGGCAATGCTTATGACAAATCCAAAGATTGCTGAGGATCAAAAGGCTGTAGAAGAGTTGATAAAATTAGAGTGTTTAAATCATCTCGCTTTATTCATAATGTCAAGATTAAAACCCGAATAAAAGACGCCGCAAGAGGATGTTTTGTAAACACGATTGTACGGTAGTATATAGCAATTTAAACTGACGAGCGCCCTCTCTCGACGGTATATAACAATATTGAAAATCGATTAAAGAGAATCGTGTCATTAATAAAAATATGAGTATGTTCAGTACATTTTACAATTTGTTGGCTAGTGGATTTACTGCTACCAATAACACAATCAGACGGGGTTTTAATTCCGTCAGACAACGCATATCTCGTTTTCTAACGAGTGAACGCGAGCGAGAGGAGGCGTTGAGGATCATCGACCAAGAAGAGGAGTTGATTACAGAGCACGTCAACGAGCGGTACAAAAAGAGCGAGAAAAAATTTCGCGTCGCGGCAAACAAGACTCGCGAATCTTTGGACAAGAGATTGAAACGCGCAGCCGAGGCACGAAATAGGATTCGCGTGGGGAGGCGTGCGGACAGGGAGCGGCGCGTTAGACGAGTCAGGCAAAACAGAGCCGAATCGGTCAGGGAGTTTGAAGCAATCACTCTAAATATACGAGAGAGATTCGGGAGGCGAGTTGCGACCAACGCGGAAGAACGCTATCGAATAGATTTACGTGCATTTCACAATCCGCGCCTCATCGCACATTTCAGAGATTATATCGACGGATTATTAACAAACAAATCATCGATTCGGGGGTGTTAGATACCAGCTGGTTTTGACCGTAAATATGACAAAGGGTAGTGATACGCAAAGACCTACTTTCTGGACTAGGCAACGAGTTTACGAGGGTCAACTCGATATGGACGAAGTAATCAACACACTCGTCGAACGTATCGAGGAATGGGGTGAAAACGGATCGGGATGAGTTTTGAATCACCTCGAACATCTCGATCTGATTATCGTTAGATACAATCCACTACGCGGTGGTGCGTATGTGCGATTACCCGACGTATTAAGGAATAAAAAGGCCATCGTCAACGTCAAAAACAAGGGTGATTTGTGCATCAAGTACGCCATTGCCAGCGCACTTCATCCCGCCACCGATCACGTCGATAGGCCCTCAAAATATGCGCGATATCTCAACGAGCTCGACTGGGAAGGCATAACGTTTCCTACCAGTCTTAAGCAGATTAAAAAGATCAAAAAGAATAATCTCCACCTCACGATAAACGTTTTCAGATGGGACGACGATGGTCATTTGCATCCGACTCACCATAGCAAAAATTGGGAGAAGCGGCCTTTTACGATAATTAATCTCTTGTTGTACGAAGGTCATTACATGTGGATTAAAAACTTTTCCGCTCTTCTCACCGGATATAGCAAACACGAGAGGCAAAAACATCCGTGCTACAGATGTCTGCACGTTTTTTCCAGAGAGGATTTGTTGCTAGAGCACGATTCCGATTGTAGGGGTATAAACGTTGGTATGGCGAAATCGGTCCTGCCGACCAAACACAACAATAAATGTTTTTTTTTAAATTACAGGTATCGGCTAAAGGCAAACTACGAAATGTACGCAGATTTCGAGTGCACTCTGCCGGAACACGAGTCGGACGGGCCAGACGACAAGACGCACGATCACGTGCCGTGCGGATGGGCGTACGTGGTCGTGGGGCCCGACGGAAAGGTGGTCAGTTTCAAGTCGCGCAGATGTAACGAGGGCGATGCAAACGATTGTGTAAAATCCTTTTTGGAGGCTATCAAAGCCGAAGAACGGGCGATCCTGGAAATTTATGGTAAAAAACCCGTCGACCCGAAAAGCACCATGACTGAGGACGAAGAAAAATTTCAGGCTGCAAAGACTTGTTGGATTTGCGAAAAGGGTGGGTTTACGAAAAGGATGTCAACTGTTGGAAATGTAAAAAGACTAAGGCAAACCCCGACAATACATATATCACGTGCTTTGATTGCAACAAGAAAAAGAATGGGCAAAAGGTGCGAGATCATTGTCACATTACCAACACATACGCGGTGCGGCTCATTCGGGTTGCAATCTTCAACTAAAGGTCGACAAACGCACGCCGATACCCGTCTTTTTCCACAATTTACAAAATTACGACGGCCATCTCATCTTGCAGGCTCTCGGAGAGATGGACGGAAAGATTGACGTTATACCTCGCAACGGAGAAAAGAACATTTCGATATCGTGGGGCTATTTACGATTTTTCGACTCGTACAAATTTCTAATGACGAGTCTGGCCGACTTGGCTAACAAGTTGCCCGAAAAGGAATTTAAAATTACGAGACGCTTTTTCCACGACGTGGAGGATTTGCGAGTGGTTGTGAAAAAGGGTGTATACCCGTACGAATACATGGACTCGTTTGAAAGATTTAGCGAGACTCGGTTGCCACCCAAAGCCGAGTTTTACAGCTCTCTGAAAAAGAAGGGCATAACCGACGACGAGTACGAACACGCGCAAAACGTGTGGCGACATTTCGAATGTAAAAACCTGGGTGAATATCACGACCTGTACCTGAAAACGGATGTTTTGCTGTTGGCAGATGTGTTTGAGAATTTTAGAGCGGTAATGTACGACACGTACGGGTCAACTATTTTACGCTGCCTGGCTTCAGTTGGGACGCTCTGCTCAGAAAAACGGGGATTACGCTGAAATTGTTGACGGACATGGGTATGTATCTGATGGTTGAAAAGGGCATTCGAGGTGTTAGCATGGTTTCGCACAGGTACGCAAAATTTAACAATCCTCGCGTAAAGGGGTACGACCGAAACAGGCCCACGACTTGGGGCATGTATCTGGACGCCAACAATCTGTATGGGTGGGCCATGAGTCGATACTTGCCCGTCGGCGGTTTCAAGTGGGTCGATTTGTCCGAAAAGGAGACTAGGCGGCTCGTCAGACGCATAAAGCCCAATTCCAAGACGGTGTACTTTTTCGAGGTTGATTTGCACTATCCGAAAAGGTTGCACGATCGGCACAATGATTTCCCGTTGGCGCCCGAAACGCTCACGCCTCAACGGGATTGGATGAGTCCGTATCAGCTCGGCTTGTTGGGAGACGAAAAGCCAACGACGGATAAACTGATTCCCAATTTGATGGACAAGTCCAAATATGTTGTGCATCACGAGACTCTAAAACTTTATCTGCAACTAGGATTGAAGATAAACGCGTACATCGCGTCATCCAGTTTGACCAGAAACCGTGGATGAAGGAATACATTGACATGAACACAGAGTTGCGAAAAACGGCAAACAGCGAGGCCGAAAAGAATTTTTACAAACTGATGAACACTTCCGTTTTCGGCAAGACGATGGAAAATGTACGCAACAGGGTCAACGTACATTTGTGTAAGGGACACGAAACTAGCAGGAAGAATAAATTGTACGCACAGCCACATTTTAAAACTGCTAGCGTAGTCAACGAAAATCTTACGTGTATTCAGATGGATATAACAAAAGTTGTGTTGAGCAAACCCATTTATTGCGGAATGGCCATTTTGGATTTGAGTAAAACGCTCATGTACGATTTTTATTACAACAAGCTCAAACCGCGGTACGGTGACAACGTTAGACTCTTGTACACAGACACTGACAGCCTCGTATTGGAAATATTTACGCAAGACGTGTACGCCGACATGGAGGACCTCGACGAGTACGATACGAGCAACTACGACAAGGGTTCCGAATTGTACAGCGACGAAAATAAAAAGGTGCTCGGTAAGATGAAGGACGAAAATGGTGGGGGTATTATGGTAGAGTACATCGGGCTCAGGCCTAAGATGTATTCGATACTGATGGACAAGGAGGAGAATAATGTCGTGAAAGTTAAAGGCGTCCCCAGATCCACGGTCGAGCAAGAAATCGGCCACAAAGATTTCTACGAGACGCTAATCGGGAAAAAGAACATGTATCACGAATGCATTACAATTCAGAGTTGTAACCAACAACTCGGTACGTATAAAAGGCTTAAAAAGTCGTTGAGTGGGCTCGACACCAAGCGATACATTTGCGACGATGGAATCGGTACACTCCCGTACGGACATTACAAAATTTATAAAGGGGAGGATGATGACGATGAGGACGTGATTGATGTTGATATTGGTGGAGTGGAGGAGAAGAAACCAAAGAAGAAGAAAAAGAAGAAACGTGTCGTCGAAGATGATGGGTACGGTGAATTGGACATGCCGGTACCGGATTGGGATTTTTAGAATAAGTGAGGGAATTTTTCCACATCTATTTTTAGATTTGGAAAACAAACAGCTCGCATAACGATCGTGTAAACTATGTAACCTCTGCGTGATCCCCAGTTGGGGGTGGGTTGTGTTGTCGTTGACACCTACTGCATACCTCCGCCCATGCCCCGTCCTCCTGGAACAAATTCAATTTTCAGGGTTTTTGTTATAGTGTGCATAGGCTGTACAGATACTTGTTTTCATAGTACTGTATAATGTACTCAGACGAATAAGCGGTCGGGCGCTTCTTACCCTCGCCGAGAAGGTATTGCAATGAGCTTTATCTCCCTGTCCGTTTCTGTCTGTCCTCCCTTCCGCGCGTGACGTGATTAGAAAAGCAAAGGCATCAGAACAATGGAATAGTTCAACTATTACCATAACAGACGTTAAACCACAATTGATAATAACCACTCTATTCTGATTAAATCGCGTTAGATAGAAAAAAAAAAAAAAAAAACATACAACCGGTAGGTTGCAACAAGCTTCGAACCAGCAATCTTTGGATCAATAGACAACAGCGGTAATTGTTATTAACCGAACGCGCCATGATTAAGTTATCCACTCATAGTATACAACAACTGCATACAACCCATTGGCTAACCCTTAAATGTGCCCCTAAATCTATATTCGGACCTCAATCATGACCAAAATTTAATCAGTTCTTCTATAGTACAAACTGAACATCTTCACCAAATTTCGGCGTAATCCGTTGTGTAGTTTTCCTAAGATTGCCACCCTTGCTTATTATTCAAATCCAAACAATTCAAGATTATTTTAAAAATACATAACCTTTAGCCATTTATGAGTAGTCAATTACTCGATTGCTATAAACTTTTTGTTAAAACAGCAAATTAAAAACGTAATTAGGATTGTATTATTATCAACAATGGAATTGATTATATAAAATTATACTTACAGCTATTCGTTAATTGTTCTACCACACAAATTCCTAATATTTTACATTGTTTCCACAATATGCATATAATGAAACCTTTGTAAGAAATTCACTAAATGATTGCTCCTCAGATTGTCCTCGACCTATTAACCCTTATAATGTAGA
>JAOTQE010138483.1:0-11781 GCA_025631205.1 Nesometra sesokonis
CCCCCCCCTCCTTCGGTGGATCCTGGATCCGCCACTGGACAGGAGTAGGATAGTTGACATTTTCAACTTTTAGTGATTAAGGAATTATTAGGCCTACGCTATTTTTTAATCGGCGTTATAGTAGTCGAATAGGCCTACTTATTTGAAAAATTGAGACGGATAAACCATGGACAAAAAGAACATTATCTTCCAAATAGGTGTACCGTAAATAACCTATCTAACAAAATTGGAAAAAAATACCTACTGTACATTACTGTTTATCCATCTGTTTGTCTTTTCAATGTTGTTCATAAAATTATTTAAACAAAACGTTACTCATTTAACATGCCAAATGATATACAGTAAGCAAGTTAATATTTGAGTTGAAAATATCACATGTAGGATAATTTCCCACGGTTGTCCATGAGAAAATACATCAGAGAAAGAATTAATAAAAAGTCAGTATGCTACATTTGTAGTATGGCTATATTAATTACAGTCGACCTTCTCATTTACACAGCCCTTGGGCTGGAAGGTGTTTGTAAATGAGAAAGTTAGTAAATGGGAAGGTTCATGAAAACTGGTCAAGTAAGGTCTCCAAAACACTTCTTTGTGTTTATTTTGTGCTCTTGGTTGTTAAAAAAAGCTGTTTAAATGAACTAGGAGGAATAAAATATGAAAAACAAAAAATATCAAAGATAACTTATCGAATAATTACATCAGTGGCCATTATTTTACTGATGTCATTAACAGAATAGTGTTTGTAAAATAGAAAGTTTGTAAATGAGAAGTTCGTAAATGAGGAGGTTGACTGTACTACAAATTGCACATACATAGGCCTATCTCATGTAGTTGGAATTGCAGGCAGAGTAATTATCATTAAAACAATGACACTATGAAGACTTCTGTGTTCCATTTTTTAGTGATAATAATATAGAAAAGGATACCTTTCAGAACAATTACTCTGCACTTGATTTCGCTTGTGTACAGGTTTCGGCCATATCTCATGGCTGTGATTCACCACTACGATGACACCTTCTTTTGATGAAGAAAAGTAGAGTCTGAGGAACAACATGTTTTGGAACGTGGCCTCAACTTCGCTGTAGTTCCCAAGAAAATTCCGGTCAAGGAATTTATTGTGAACAACAAACACTTGTGTCATTCGCTGGAGTATAATGGCAAGAAGGAGATCGCCGATAACATCCCTAGTGAGGTGACAAAAGTTTTACATCCATGAAAGCTAACATTTCTATCGTGATTACTCCTGCGGATAAGGGTAGAGCAGCAGTCATTCTGGATAAAGACTCTTACCGTGAATTTAACCTTGTTAAATGTTACAGATTGTCTGTTTCCTTTTTAAATCAAGTTTGATTGCTGTGTAAGATAATGAAGGTGGCAGTGAGACAGTAATTGTGGTGCATATTGTCAAAGGCAAGAATTTTGTATAGTGATTTCTATCTTTTTATTTGCAGGAAGCAACAGGCACAGTGGATACAAAATCATGGCCAACAATACTGGACACAGATGACCTGCCAAAGAAAAAGTTGACTCACTATTACAGAGCACCAACGCCAGAAATGATGTGCTTCCTAGATTTCAGTGTGTCTACCACTGGCATGCTAGCGGGTGTTAAGGTTAGTTACTTTTTTAAATAATATTTAGGTATATATATATAGCCCAATCTGTTTTTTAATAATCATATTTAAAAACTTCACATCATTATTCCGGTCATCAGCACAAATTCTCCATAATTCCGTATTATACATGTAGGAAACATAGATGTGCCTGATGAAGTTGTCAAATCTGACCACTTGATTGGGAGTCTGAACTGCTGGTGTTCAACTACTATGCTGGTTTGTTGCCTAAATAGTTTATTTATTTTGTCAAATTATATAGAGAGATTGTAGACATGTTTTTGGTCACAGAGAAATTCAATATGTAAATTGTGTTTTATTATAGACTTTCAAAGTCTAACTAAAATGACATGGTCAGATTAACATGAAAAATTAATATTTTTCATTTTTATATTGACTTTTGTTTTTCTACTTAATAGAGAAAATTTGACCACAGTTGAAATTATTAAATTTTGCATTGTATTACATTTGGTTGGGCTTGTCCCAATTCTTTACATAGATAAATGTCATACTGTGAAGCAAGCTGACCAAAATTGTGTCCATGAAATACTCCTATATCACTGAAGGGTTTACAATGAAATTTTTTAAATGATTAGAGGTCGCTAATTTCATTCCACCAATAGACCCAATTGCCTTCTTGGGTCACATGATTAATAGTGGGTACTTTTTTTTTTTGTCAGATTCCAGAAAAAACAGTGTAATACAATGACTGCTTGTAACTTTCAAGAAAAGTAATAATTATTGCTCATTTCACATCCAGGATTGATGCATCTTGGTGTGGTGAAGGGGAGGTGTGGGTTGGGTGCGGAGCTACTTTGCTACTGCCTTAATTTTATTTTTAAAAAGGCCGTGCACATATTGTATTTCTATAATGTCTTGCCAATATGGGATCAGGTACAGTTTGTGGAGTAAGACTCCACGGGGGGAGGGGTTGGGTCGGAAGATGATATGATATAAACCAGATGCTACTGTATGTATCCCAACCTGCTTTTGACAAGCAAAACCCTTAATTGTTACTAATATGCCCTGCATTGCTTCTCTGGATCCCCCATGGACAAATTACAATAACATTCATGGAGATGTACCTGCCAACTTTTTTTGGCTCCAGTGCGTGAGACAATCCCAGCCGCCGGTACTGCACCACATTTTCTCCGATTTCGATCTGACAAGCAAAAAAAAAAGACAAAAAAATTTATCTGCCCATTTTTGGTCCGACTTCGTCCAGATTAGCACTGCTTTAGGGGTCGTTTTACCGTATTCTGCTCTATATTGTCTCAGGTGAGAAACTATTTTCATGACTGTCTATGAGTGAGAATTCTGTTATTGCGTGAGAAAAATTAACTGCATAAGGTTCACATATAAGGTTTTAAAGTGCCCCCCCCCCCAAACGTATTCTGTAAAGCCCTAAATTTTCACGATTTCAAGATTTGAAACATTTCACGACCTTTTATTTTTGCGATGGAACGTTTTTAAGAATTATTATTTTCGCGATTTTGACAGTACGTCATATCATAGCTCATTGCGCATGCTCAGTTGTGACGTGTATGCTTCTCCTTCGCTTTACACACACGAATATTTCGAACATGGGAGAGTTCGATGTTGATAATGTGAAAGAACCACAATAATAATGACAATAAAAACATGTTTGTTACACACATTTGCTGTAATAAATAAAACAAAATAGATATAATATCAACTACTGCTTACAAAATTATCTAATAAACAAATTATTCTGAACGAGGAACATGTACAGTTCTGAACTCGTGTGTGTGTGGGTGTGTGTGTGTGTGTGTGTGTGTGTGTGTGTATACTATCCGAAAGAATCGTCGTCCTGTATGTTGAACATCGTAAATTTTCATTTGGCTTCGGGTGAATTTAACGGACTATAACACTTTTAATTGTTATCGGATTTTTACAAAACTTTGCATAAGTGATGTAAATATTATCAAAAACAGATATTAAAAATACCAACACATACGGATTATTCTTGGTCCCCGTTGCTAAGGAGTAAAGCTAGGCTATTCTCAACCGTGAATCAGTTGAACCGTGAGCACGGCCAGTCAGGAACTCAATGTTTATGATCGTGTTTTTTAGCCTAGGCATTTTGAAATCCCGACACGGATTTCGATATTAAAACAATCATAAGTAAGTAATTATTGAATTACATTTATTTTTTCACTGTTGCAAAGGATAAAATTCATATTTTTACCTGGTATTAATTACTCAAAACTTGTTTTTCCGACTTCCGACCATTTCCGCTTGTCACTGCCACATATGAAACCAATATTAATAAGCTCAGTTGCCGCCATCTTGGATTTTAAAATGGCCCCCATTGAAATCTTATTTTCCTGAATATCTCTGGAACCCATAATGCTAGAAGGTTCATTTCAGTGGCAATAGCTATGTTTTTAGGGTTGATGAAACATATGATATATTTCAAGATGACTGCCACTGAAATCCTATTTTCCTTAATATCTCTGAAACCCATCATGCTAGAAAGTTCATTTCAGTGGTGATACCTCTATTTTTAAGGTTAAGGAAACGTATGAAGCTAGTATTAAAAAACTTACTTGCCGCTATCTTGGATTTCAAGATGGCTGCCATTAATATCATGTCTTTCTTAATTCTAGAAAGTTCATTTCAGTGGCGATACCCACATTTTCTGGGGTAATGAAAACAAGTGAACCTCAGTGGCCACCATCTTCGATTTCAAGATGACTGTAATCGAAAGCTCAGTGGCCACCATTTTGAATTTCAAATGGGCCTTACTGCAAACAAAAAGTTTATGTAATAGCCTTATACCTGAATCTCAAATACCTATTAGTTATTAGATTGTGAAAAAGAGTTATATTAAAACATAACTTTTCAATTATAAAAGTATGTATCTTAGAGAGAAAAGACAAAACTATAAATGTTACCAATCGTGGCAGATCCAAGTTGCCCAGTGTTGTTTGGTGGCCAGAATTAATGACTAAATGGTCACGGGACCATCTAGTCATTTAGATTTAAGAAAATTAAGGTTTTTTCCCTATTTTGCCATTTTTATCTTAGTGCGGGCGACCGTTTACAAGCAGCCATCATCTATTTTGGAAGTTGCCATTGGTACACTGTGAAATTCTGGTTTTTTTTCCAATGCCGAAGAATGCGGATGTGGTATTGCATCCTGTATATGCGTGGAACAAAGGCAAGGCGTGGCATTTACGTGGTCCTATAGATTGAACAACTGTGTGAACGGGAATAAATCGACGATTCTTTCTAGTTCCAAAATCAATCCAAAGTTCCTGGAGACCAAGAATATCAAATATGCCTATGCCGATAATGACCACATCACTGTCGACATCACCTTTGAATGCCTTTCACATGAGGCATCAAGAACATGAAGAAACAATCTTTCATCTGCTTCTTGGTGATTACAAGGTAAAATATTTTGTAAATCACCGTCTGTTCTATCATCAGTTGTATTCACCAATACAGTGTCGCCTTTTGTGGCATAAAAATCTACTTTAGGGATAAAAGTTGATTCTTGCATGATTACATCACTTATGTATTGAAAAAGGTCAACTTTGTTCTCATGGTTTTTGTAGAACAACTTTCCAACTAGCTGGAACTGGAGTTGTACCTTTGACAACTTTGCGGGCAATCTTTGATCCAGATCCTCTCTTTTCTTGGGTTTGCAATTTCAGGCTATCTTCTGGATATGTGTCCCAAATTATGTCTATTCTGCTAACGTTGCCTTTGGCTGCAGAAGAAGAAATATAGGTTATGAAATGATGAGTGACATCAGACCCGTATTTAGGGGGGTTCGTGGGGTTCGGACGAACCTCCCTACGAGAGCTGGAGTTCCGCTAAGTGGGCTAATATTTTCGGGATAAAACTTAGTAAAACAGCCCAGTAGGCATAAAATATACGTCACATGGCCCCATGTAGGCATCGTGGCCAATCACTATAAATAACATCACTCATTGACAAAATTACAGTGTGTCCACACTTAGTCTGTGATCGGGGGATCTTGGCGGCCCCATGCCCGTATTTGGGGGGGGGGGTAGGGTTCAGGGGGTTTAGTCGAATCCCCCACGGGAGCTAGAGTTCCTCTAAGTGGACTAATAGTTACGAGGTTAACTTAGTAAAACGGCCTAGTAAGCATAAAATATAGGTCATATTCCCCCATGTAGGCACCGTGGCCAATCACTATAAAAGATGATCACTCAATTACCAAATTATGGTGTGTCTTTCAGAATGTAAAATAACGCAATTTTTCGAGACTTTCAGCCCCCTTGACCCCGATCAGGGGACCTTGGCACTCTTTCCTCCACCTTAAATTGCTCTCTTCGCTCGCAAGTCTGAACTTTCAAACCAATACATACTGAACTGATAAACGGGACATTTTGGTGGACTCTAATGTGTCTTTTAGCAAGTAAAATAACGCAAGGTGTCGTGTCAAAATGAGTCATGTTGTACACCAGTTCATTTTGAGATATTCACAAAAATAGACAGAAAGTCATAATTTGATGAAAATGAGATTCCTGTTGGTTTTTTAAGTTTAGTAATTAAATTTTATGATTGCGAACTTCCTGTTTATAATTATGTACAGTAAACAAGTTTTTAAACTACATTAACAACAAGGTTGTTGTTCACAATCAATGGGAAAACATACAGAAAATCAACAGTAATTTATCTTTAAAGTCGATTTTCTCTGAAGTGTGTTTTCATATACCTATGTTTTGAAAGGATTTTTCTCTGGTTATACTGAAGCTATGAACCTCATTTAAAAATTAATTTAAAGCTTATAATCTCTTCTATCCAAATACAACTCAATTTTGGTTTTCTGTACAACACAACTCATTTCGTGGTGACACCTCACGTTTTTTCTGGGCCCTCGGCCTCTGAACCCCAACAGGGCATCCTCACCGGCTCCCTGGCCCAAGATTGCTCGCAAGTACCTCGCAACCAAAACAAGTATTTTGATGGGCTCTAATGTGTCTTTTAGCATGCAAAATACCGCAATTTTTCAGAGGAATTTGGCCCCTGGACCACCCCCCCCCCCCAGCCTAAATTGCTCACTTCGCTCGCAAGTCTAAACTTTGAAACCAAAACAAGCTGATCTGGAAAAACGGGACATTTTGATGAACTCTAATGTGTCTTAGCATGTAAAACACAGCAAACTTTTCGCGGCCCCCTGTCCCCCAGTCTAAATTGCGCGCTTCGTGCTCGCAAGTCTGAACTTTTAAGCCAAAACAAGCTGATCTGGAAATCAGGATAATTTTGATGGACTCTAATGTGTCTGCATGTAAAACACTGCAAATTTTTGGCGGCCCCTGTCCCCTAGCCGAAATTGCTCGCTTCACTCGCAAGTCTGAACTTCGAAACCAATACAGGCTGAACTGAAAAACAAGACATTTTGATGGACTCTAATGTGTCTTTTAGTATGTAAAATACTTTACATTTTTCTGGGACTTTTGGCCCGAGACCCCCACCTGAGACCCTCAGAGCCCCTCCCAGCCACAGCCTAAATTGCTCGCTTTGCTAGCAAGTCTAAAATTCGAAACCAAGGAAGGCTGAACTGGAAAACGGGACATTTTGATGGACTCTTATGTGTCCTTTAGCATGTAACATTTTTGGGGGGGCCTTTGGCCCCTAAACCCCGACTTGGCGTCCTCGGCAGTCCCCTGTCCACCAGCCTAATTTGCTCGCTTCGCTCGCAAGTCTGAACTTCGAAACCTAAACAACCTGATCTTGAAAACGGGACATTTTGATGGACAATAATGCGTCTTCTAGCATAAAATACCACAAATTTTTCTGGGGCCTTCGTCCCCGGCCCCCACTTGGGGCCCTGCGGGCCTCCTATCCTCCAGCCGAAATTGCTCACTTCCCTCTAAAATCTAAACTTCAAACCAAAATAGGCTGAACTGGAAAACGGGACATTTTGATGGACTCTATTGTGCTTTTTCAGCGTGTAAAATAACCGGACCGGAGGACTTCGGCGGTCCCCGGCTCCCAGCTTAAGTTTCTCGCTTCATTCGCAAGTTTGCCCCCCCCCCCCTCCACCTTTCATTAAATCCTGGCTGCACCCCTCATATGTAGGCCTATGTTATATTTTATAACGAGGTTTGGCTATACTTGTGAGATTTGATAAGGGGTTCCGCCTAAATTCCAAGTTGAACCTCCCCATTAAAATTTCTAAAATGGGCCTGGATATACTCATGAAATGTCTTTGTGTTCTTTGTTTGGTTGCACCATGTGGATTAATTCAGCAACATTCATCATTTTAGCTGTCACATCTGGATATCAGAAACCTTTGGAATATTGAGACATTCTGATAGTGCAGGTGGCTCTTTCTGGTTTTCATACCTACAGAACTCATCCAAATCACTATCTGGCCTAGACTGCACAGAGAGGAAAAGCTGTGTGACAAGTGAAGCATCATGCTTGAGCATAGCAACCTTGGTCTCTCGTTTCTTCTGTCCTTATTTATTCCACTGAGCATTTCGGTTGATCGGTCACTCATCCGAATCACTTTCCATTCTTCCGATAACCCACCGATATATATCGCATCACACTCCGATGAATCTGATTGCTGTTTGCCAAGTGTCAGATCAGTGTTCGATGTGGCAAAATCATCCGATGAAGGAACTAAGCTCAGCACTTAGTTCCTTCATCGGATGATTTTGCGGTAGCAAATCGAGTCGGTGTCGAATGAATTTTGAGTCGGTAGGATGCGTGTCAAATTGGTGTCGCAGAACTGTTTGATGTCTCCAGCCGACTTGCGCCGGCTATCTGATGAATTTCAGGTAATCAATAGTCATCCGACGCTCATCTAATTGCAATGGGTGGTCTGCCCGATCATGGTCCAACACACATGATAGCAGCCCGCCATCCGTCCGATTACCATCGAAAAGAAACATCATGTTATTATCGTCCGATTGCTATCCGGTAATAACATCGGTTCGTAATCGCTCATCGATCCCACTGCCATCCAACACACATCGCATAGCAAACAGTGACATCAGATATCCAACAGAGAGTAAGCCTTCTTCTTCGTCTTCTGGCATTGGTATCAACCTTCTGAAGTCTTGTCTCTGGAGTAGTTCCTCAAAAAATTCTGGAGTAACTCGCTAAAAAATTGAAGAGTGCTGTTGTATCTTCCATTCTAAGTTCATTCGTAAGTCTCGTGTAGTGGTCATATAAGGGAATTCTGTCAGGTTGCAGCCATGGTCGAACCCAATAGATACGTGGTCTTTTTCGCCCTTTTCTCAGCCTCCACAAGACCGCAAGAGTTATTGCATCATCTAGTAAACATGCAGATTGTTGTTAGAGCAAATGAACACAGCCTAGAACTGCAACGTTGCGAACACATTGATCCATATCTAGTTCTGTCAAAATGTGGAAAATGTAGTCTGCTTTTATACTCGGCTGCCAAATTTAATGACAAATCCGACCAGTATTGAGTCAATGTTAGATAAGTAACGGATAAGTCGGATTGGTGTCGGAAGAGTGTTAGAAGTGTCAAATTACTGTCAGGACACTCTCGGATAACAATCCACCCGCAATCGAATTAGTCCGACGATGCCGATAAAAAATGGCGGACAGACACTGGGCCGTTATCAGTCTTTCATCCGATTGCACCGATCAGTGTTAGGTCTCTATCGGATTTTTGGGAAAATTGGAACTAAAAAAAGTAGATGTCTGGTGATTTTTCATCGGAACTCATCGGAACGCTCTATTTTTTTGCAAAATTCTGGTCAGATTGGATTCCGATTGCGTTCAGATGGTCAGTGGAATGGGGGTATTAGCAAATGTAGGAACAAAATTCCTCTTACGTGTCTGATATAGCAATATGACAATTCACAAGATGGTCTCTAACATAGCTCTCATGTAGTTTTTTCCTTTATCAATAGCACTGGTAAAAGAAGCAGCTAAATCATCACTCATGACTTCTCTTGTGTCTATGGTCATAAGGTCTGGACCATTTTCATTCAGAAAAGGATTGCCTTGTGCTCTTATGACTTCAAGTAAAGAAGTAACATCTTTGCTGAAGTGGCCCTGAAGACTAGCCAGCCGATTCTTCATGATGTCCTATTGCATCCCTTGTTAGGCACATTGTGTGCTTGACCATTGGAACAGATGCAGCCTTATCTTGAAACATTGATAGCACACCAGTTTTCGCCCTAGGCTTCACAGTATTCTCATGCATGCAGCTAGAATTGAAGTCTGTCCATGTCACCATGTCTCCAAAATCACGTTCACTGTCGTTATTGAGAGTTATATCAGATGCATGTTGAATCCATGCTTTGTACTTTGCTATATAGCAAGTTTAATCTTGTCCCCTCCAGGTCTAACTGACTTGTCCGTCTGTTTGAGAACAATGTTGGTATTAACATAAAATTCTCCAATTGGCACATTGCTGTGTTTCTGAGACTGGATATCTTGTCAATAGGTTCTATGGGATCTCCCTGCTTTTCATTTGAAATATGGTTTGTTAAAGTAATCAGGGTACCATGGAACTCAACTTTTGACAAGTTGGATTGTTTGTGCTGATCACATGTTGTCCATGGCGCTAGTTGTAAGTACATTTTTTCTCATGTCACTCGGGGCTCACTATACCATTAGTCCAAATTTGTTCACTCACTGCAGTAGTAAGATGTTTACTGACCTGCTGCTCTCTATTGTATGTTAAGGCCATGCCAAGCTTTTCAAAGACTGAAATCAGGTGCTTGAATTTTCCCTCAACGTGAAGTTTCAATCCAACGTAAAGGGAGAATGGAGTTTCTCGTTCCTTGCTATGTCGCATCATCCGTGTTCCAGGCCTGGTTTGCTTTGCAGTGTTGGAAATCATCAGTTGAGACAAAGTACATGCAACCCGAGATCTTTGCTGATATTTAGCTCTGCTTCATCGTGACTGACATTAGCATGTGTAATACCAGTAGGGCCCTGCCTGTAGAACCATGTTCATGAAGGTCAATAATGATTCAGGGATAGGTGACTTCAAACAGTCAGATTGGAAGTGTCCATTGAATTTCTTCTGATCATAAGAACAAGGCTGTTTGAACAATCATGCGAGAAAGATGATTCAAACCATTGGATAGATTTGGGAGAGAGGCCAAAGTAAGGAAGATTTTTCAGAAGAATAGAGTGGTTAATAGTGTCGAATGCTTTGCGTAGGTCAATGAAGACCGTACCAATAAGGTTACCGTGGTTGATGTCTTCAATTGTCTACAATTCTTTTCCATTCTTCATTCATTCTTTTCATTTTGTATTTTGACTACGTCATCATAGTGTACTGCAGATCAGCTAACTCGTCACAGTGACGAGTTCAGTTCTAGTTAATATTTAAAACTACAAACATTTTTTTGTATTTTGGAATCATACCTTTACCAACAAATTTTATGTTGTACCTATAATTTATGAGTTATTTTAAATTTACATTATTAATCAAATAACTAAAGAAAGTATCAATTATAGCATAAAATAATCTAATGATGGATGCCTTTTTTGTTTTAAAAATTTACAATTTTTTACAGTAATTTAGCAGAGGTCCCAAGTTTGCAAAGTGAAAAATTAGGAGATTTTATGTCGGCTGCTTTGTCGATCAAATTTGCGTAAATCTAAATGTATGGCTCGTCACAATGAAAAACAGAACACAGAAAAAGTACAATATGTGAAAATATCTATATTATTGTATATAAATTGCATTTAACACTGGGCAGAACTGGTATTTTTTGAAGGGACAACCGATTTTTCTCCTCGGCTAGACCAATACCCACTCTGAATATTTTTGGTAGACAATTAAAATTTTCAGGAGAAAAAGTATTTTTTCAGAAGGGCAACCTGGGGCCTCTAATTTAGCCTTACACTTATATTTACATAATATAATTTTGTTTTTTGTTTTCTTCATTTCAATCTAATCGCATGGCATGACGTGAACACTCCATTTAAAATGTATACATACATCCTGTCAAACTATCTCTTATCTAAGGGCCCGTTCGCGCGAGTTTTTTTCAGTGTTTTACACCGTTATTTACGGGTTAAAAAATATCCCGGTTTCGCCCGAACGGGTGTTAATTGTAGGCCACCCGTGGATTTAACACCGAAATAGCCCGATATGCCAACCCTGCAATTAACTGGATATTTTTCGTAGCGGGGAACCTTTTTTATGACTTTAATTGCTTTA
>JAOTQE010138494.1:0-11781 GCA_025631205.1 Nesometra sesokonis
CACGATATTGATGGAACAGCATTTCATTGCGTTGCGTCAACTTTGTTGCGTTGCGTCTCAGTGGGAACCAAGCTTTATATTACTAGAAATCACTCATTTGAATGTACTATAAAGCAGACTTACAAAAATGGGTTTCGGTATAATCGTTAGGGGAACCAAAAGAAACAATAATGTTATTCTCGCGTCTATAAATTCGCGCATAGGAACACAAACCGTGGACACTTCTATTAATCACTGTGCACGCGCTTTGCGTCTCCTTGTGCGTATGTACGCACATAACAGTGTGTGCTTCATTGTGGCGTCACTAAGGATATGAATTGAATAAGGTCGATCTTATAGTTCAAGCTTATACGACATAATGACGCCATTGTAACAAAAGATGGCAAGATATATGGGGAATCCCCACATTACTGAGGGGGTATAAATACCCGCCGGTGTTATAGGTTTGTTTCAAAACTTCCACGTCTAAGGTTCCTAAATGTGTGTCTCAGTTAAAATAAAATGATGGGTTCCAGTTTAAAAAAATATTTTTTATTTTTCACATATCTTGGATTGAGTTCTTTTGTTAATTCAAACCACTTTCGTGGAGCACTTTTCACATGGAAGCCAGAACAGGAACCGAATACGGTAAGACACGTCTGTACCTCCGATTACGACCTCTAAAAATGCACGTTTGATTAATTAAATACTAAATTAATTAATCAATTAATTAATCAATTAATCTTTTTTAAAAAATGTGAGCTGAGAACTCAAGAGTAGGCCTAATAGTGCTCGATTGTTTTAAAGGAATATTGTTTTAAAGCCTTGTGAGTTTGGGAAGCCAGGACTCCCAGATTAAAAATCTGTTCTCCAACTGAACACATTCAAAACTAATTAGATTATTAGACTTTAAAACTTTCAAATAAAAAATAAAACTAGTATCCGACGTTATCAGGACGTTCCTGTCCTGATTTATATGCATTATTTCATTCTTTTTCAAAATTACAATTTTTTGCTTACGTAACTTACGAGTTTATAGTATATTACCTAAATATAAAAGCTACAAAAACTTATAGCTATAAAGATATGTGAATTTTTTTTTTCATTAATTCCTTTCAGCTTTGTAAAATATTCTAACAGGCTTCATAGCCTTTTATAATCTAGAATCTGCTTGTTCCAAAAGTTATAATTTCAGGCTCCTACATCAACGTGATACGTTAAAAAAAAACTTTCATCATGTTAATGTCGTACCACTTATTAGCGTTTTTTTAAGATGGCGCTCAACCAAACAAGGCGCTTATAACTAAATTAAATTGAGGGATTCCATAAAACTAATGAAAAATAGAAAGAGGATTAAGGAAACTCACACCAGCTGAGGCAAATGAAAAGAAACGGGGCTGATTAAAACATCATCTACTCTGTTCACGGAATACTTAGTTACTTCTGTCTTCACAGAATCGATTCTGCTAAGAAAGAAACAATTTGATGGACAGAAATCAATTGTGAATCCACAGATCAATTACTGGTGATAAATACATACATTCTGTCAAAACAAGAATAAATAAAAGAAAAACATGTCAACAACAAGGAGATGCCTGATTGAGACGGCAAGTAAAGACACATATTGATTGGTTAATATTGAAGCTACATGTAGCTGGTCCAGTTTAGGAGACACAAATGAAAAACACTTACCGATTGGGCAATAGATGGATGCAGAAGTATTACAACCGCTAATATAGAAAACAACAGATAATTGCAAAGACAACCGCTAATGTAAAACATTCAACAGCTTATTATATGTAGAAAAACCTCCCCGCTAGTGTAGAAACGTCAACTAGCTTATGTGGAAACAAGAAAATCAAACCCAGCTAATGTAGAACGGTCAACTGCTAATGTAGAAAACTAAAATTACCTAACATTAAAACTTCAAACCTAAAAGCGTTTTTTGTAAATGTTACCTTTTAACATTTGATCTTTTATGAATGTGACTTTTCTGACATAAATTGATTTGATTGTTGTAAGTTTTATCAAAATATAGCAAAATCTGCTGGAATGACAATATAAAAAGTTTTGGCCTAGGCCTACACATGATTAATGATCTGATTGTTTTGGGCTTTATAGCAAAATATGGCAATCAAAAACTCTTTAAAATGATACTGAAATAAAAGACCTTGATCCCATAAAACTGCACTTTTAAGTGCAGTTTTTTGAGATCGAGATCTTATATTTCAGTATCATTTCAAAGATTTGTTTTATTAAAATTGCTATTTAGGCCTATATTTTCGCTTTCCTTAGCAATGTGACCTTTTGACCTTTAATGACCTAATTAAAAATCCGATTGCTAGAAGCGATATATAAACAATCCAAAATTCATCTGAATGGTATCAACATAATATAAAATTAATCACTTAAAACTGCATTTGTTATTCATAAAAACTTAAAATGACCATCTTTTCTTGGAAATGTGAACTTTGACCTTTTAATGACACAATTAATGATCCGATTGTTATGAACTTTGTAGCAAAATATAGGGAATCAAAATAATAAAAAAGAAATTTTCAAACAAAAGTGCACTTAGTTTTTATTTGTATTTCCGCTATCCCAAAAGTCTTAAAATTGTATTGTTTTTTTTTTAATTGACCTTTTGATATTTCATAGCGTAAATAGTGATTCAATTATTATGAGCTTCTATCAAAATTTACAAAATTTAAAACTCAGTAGAATTATACCAAAATAAAAGAAAGTTGTCATATGAAACTGCAGTTGTGGCTATTTATATTGCCATTATCACAAAAACTTTTAAAGTTTGGTATTTTTGTTGGCAATGTGACCGACAATTTGACATTTTTATGGCGTAAATAATGACCTGATTCATGAGCTCTATATCAAAATATAAACAATCAAAAACCTTGAATAATACAAAAAGATCTTTTAATGACATAATTAAGGATCAGATTGTCATGAAATTTACAGCAAAATATAGGCGATCAAAACCTTTATAAAATGATACTATAAATCAAAGAAATGCCAACTGCACTTATGGTTATTTATCCCTATTTATATTTTCCCTATCCAAAAAAAAAATCATTTTTCTTGGAAATGTGACTTTTTGACATCATATGAAATTATTAATGATCTCATTGTGATGACCTTTATATCAAAATAAAGACATTCACAACCTCTTTGGAATGATACACAATAAAGGAAATTGATCATATAAATCTGCAGTTATGGCTATTTACAAAAACTTACAATTGTCGTATTCCTCTTGAAAATGTGACCTTTGAACCGTTATGACATAAGTAATGATCCGATTGTTATGGGCTTTATATTAAAATATAGACATTCAAAACCTCGTAGAATTATATAAAAATATTAGCAATCTATCACATAAAACTACACTTAGGGCTATGTATTATTATTACCTCTACCCAGAAATACCAAGGGTCTGCATTACGTAGCCAAGGTCATCTAAATACTCAGTGGAGTGTGTTAACAAAACTTGATTACTGATACTGATATTATCTTTTCTTGAAAATATTAACGTTTTACTTTTAATTATGGATTGAATACAGTTACTATGATACGCAATCTAGGTCAGGGATGGGCATTCCTCTCGCTTTGCTACATATTATTCCATTATAGCAAAGATGTATATTCTGAACCATTTTATACAAACTCCACGTTTTACAAAATATAAAATATGACTAGGTGTTAGAAATGATAGAAATAGCCTATTGACTTTATGCACATTAGGCTTAACCATGGGATAGAATATTATCACAACCATTATTAACCTGTTCCTTGACCTTAAAATATATTTTGAAAAAGAAACACAAAAGTTTTTATCATCATTTTGTAGCCAACACACCACATTTTTTTTTTTACAAAAGATGGCATTACGGCCCCATACTAATGTTTCGGTAGAACAACCACCATCATCAGTGAACATCATGATCTTAGTTTTAATGTTAATTTGACCCTGTCGTTTTAAGTTCCGTTCAATTCCTATTAATAGCCACTTAACCTAATTTACTTAACTTGTATCGTTGTTATTGACCAGTAGGCAATAATACATATTATCCAGCCACTGGTATAAATAGAATGCTAGCTATCTAAGATTTGCGATGATGATCTCAAATTAAATACAAGGGAACAGTGTTACAATCGCTAAATTAGAAAAAAACAGCTAATATAGAACACCGCTAATGTAAAAAAACTCATCAGCTTATGTAGAAACTCCTTGATAATGTAGAACGGTCAACAGCTAATGTAAAAAAAAACTGAAGTGCCTTATAGCTAATAAGATTCAAGCCCCAGCTAATGTAGAAAATTAAAATATCATTGAATGAAACATGGATTAAACTAAACTAAAATAATGTTTTCTGGACATTTCCCGGTGGCGTGAAAACATTGTTTAAATGAATAGGGAAGGATCGGACAGGTTACATCACAAAAATAATATTATAATATTACAATACTGTACTATTGATTGGACGGAACTAAAATAATTCTACCTGCATATTCTCAAGTGGCCCGTCTTTCCCGAGTTATTAAAACAATGTTTTCACATTATGCGCCACTGGGAAATGCGCAGGTAACATTACATTAGTTCCATCCATGTTTCATTCATTGCAGTATTCTAAAGTATTCAGGGTCAAATTCGCTAAGGGCTGACTCATAAGAGACAATTTCTTGTCCTAAGATGCAGCGGCATGCAGACTCCATAGCTGGGCAGATTAGGGCCTGATTTAAGGTTGAGGTGGCAAAGGAAGTACTACCAGCTAAATTTGGTATTTTCTGAAAATATAGGTCTTGGGGAGGTCACAACTCAAAATTACCCAAAATCCCTTTGGGGGTACATGCCCAAATTGAACATTGAAAATGACCACCGATTTTTAGCTAAAAAACGTTATTTGAAGATAGTTATAAGTTAAAATGACTTTAACCCACAATGGATCATAACTAATCATTGAAACTTGTACCTAACATACTTTGATACTTTAAAATAAGTAATACTTTATAAAAGAAATAACGTACATATTTGACACTTTCATGCACAAAATACATCAAATAAAGAGTAATTCTGGAAAATTGTTTGGTTGCTATGGAAACAAAAAGTGGACTGTTAAATTTTGAATTGTTTTTATGATTTTTTTTCTCATAAAACATATTTTGTAATGATCATAGATATAATTTATGCAAATAAAAACCAAAAATACTGTATTTATTATTACCTATAGAAATAAACATTACCGACTGCTTAAATGTTTTTTTTTTTTTTTCATGAAGGAACAAGTTTCAGTCACTAGCTATTATTATTTATGGAGTAAGGTGAATTTAATTGTAATTGTCTTAAAATCACAATTTTTAGGTAAAAATCGGCGGCCATTTTGAATCCACCATTCAGGTATGTTCCCCCAAAGAGATTTTGGGTAATTTTAAGTTATAACCTCCCTTAGCCGGTAGTACTTCCATTGTCACCTCAGCCTTAAATAGTGGACTACTTTTGAGCCATAATCTGCCCAGCTACCACATTGTATTTTCTCTAGTTTCACATATTATGCCATAAGACATAAGGCATAACAAGTGCGGATGTACGATTGTTAAAAACATTTCAATAGATTCAAAATTAGCAGTTTTTATTGGCTTTACTATAAATGGAGCTATTAATTTCTTCTCATTTTAATTCATAATCATAGACAATACAAACTTTCGACCATGTAGGTGAATATTCGGACCTAAAAGTGAATACATAAGTGGATTTATGTTTTTTCTTACTTAATTCGTATTTTCGCTTTTATAGATTTTATAGTTTATAAATATAAAATATTTATATTTTAACTACATGCTTATTAGTAGTAACCGTGCTACTACTTATTTTTATAGATTACAATTTCGTGGAGAATTTCGTGGCTACGAATAGGTGCCCAAATTTGCAATGATACTACGATAGCAAATGGAGAGTTACTACCCGGATTAGGATATGTCGAATGTTACTATGGATGTTCTGGTAAGGTTGGGCTAGATTTCTATTGTACCGATTTCAGTGTGAAGGAAGAGTGGACATCTGGGGTGAACTCTGCAACATTTTCTTCAGGAAGCCCTGTTTTTGAGATGAGGTAAGTGACGTTTGGAGTTTCTGAGTTATATGTAATACTGTACGCATATAATTATATCCGACAAATGGAATTCTAATCCAATATATTACGAGATAAATATAGTTTGTTTAAAATAATAAGGGAAAATCCACCCCCTCCCACGGGAAAAGCAAAACAGTGAATGGCAGCCAATAAAGTAAACGTAGAACGTGACAGAACAAGCAGCTGGAACAACATAGGACGAGAAACAAACGACTTAAAATTCCCTTGTTTAAAAACAAACAAGAAAAACAATTCTGTCAAGACGAAGGTCTGTACTATTATTCTGCCCAAAAGTATGATAAGGCATTACCTCCAAAATCCTAGTTATGAGATATTGGGCAAAACATGTCGCTCTTGTTTGGTCTGGGGTTGCGTGAGCAAATAAAATACATTTCGCATTGTATTGTTTCCTTGCGTCTTGATGGACATGTCCCAATTTGTTTAGACACATCCGGCGAAAGCTATATTACACGGTGTATAAAACCCATTCTTCCTCTCAGCATTGCATCGACGTTTATTAGATGAGTTTTCTATGAATTAAAAGTGTTACCGTTCACCTTGATTTTGTTAGGACTAGTTGTCACCTTGTTTGTAGTTTTCGAGATATTAAAGGGGAAAGGGGATACACAATAGAACAATTTGTTGTGAACTAATTGACAAAATTTCACATTAGAACAATGAGAAAATGAAGGAAAACACTTTCTAAGATGGGTCTTAAATCAAAAAGTGGGTCTACTACTCATATTACACAATGCTAAAGAATAGGAAAATTACAAATTTTGAAAGCGCTGTGTTGCAAAACCATATCAAAAATCTCATTAAAAATTACCTGTTGTAGTGTAAATTTGGCTGATCCTTCCATTAATTAAGTGATATTTGTAAAGTGATTTTGGTTTTCAAGCACAGCCCATTTAAAATCTCTAATTTTCCTATTCTTTACCACTGTGTAATTTGAGTAGTAGACCCACTTTTGATTTGGTACTAACTTTACAACATGTATTTTGGCATTATATCATTGTCCAAATGTTGTGAAAGTTTGTCAGTTAGGTCACAACTACTTTTTCTATAGAATTATCCATAAACATTTTAATCCCGGAGTTACCTTTAAGCAAACCATGTGATTCAATAAGCTGGTGACAATTTTTTAAAGAGAAATGCAAATGATACGTCTTTTAGTATATTACTTTTTTTAAAGTTATATTATGTTTGCGCTTAAAATGTAAGTTACGCACTTTTATCATGGGTTTTCTCATCAAATTAATGTCGCTCTCGTCTCGATTTATCAGCAGCGTTTGACACTGTTGATCATCAAATTCTTCTTCAACGTCTCTCGGACCGATTTGGTACCGTATATCTGACACCGTTCATCAATGGTTTTCTTCATATCTGATCGCACTCAGTGTGTTGTAATAAATTATGTTAGATCTCCCGTGGACACTCTTCAGTGTGGTGTTCTCCAGGGATCAATTCTTGGTCGCTTTTTATTTTCATTATATATTTTTTTTCTCTTTCAGATGTCATAAAAGACATAACCTCCTATATCACATGTACGCTGATGGCATCCACCTTTACATAGATTTTGATCCGTCTGATTCTTTCTCTGCTAAGAAACGTCTTGAAGACTGCCTTCTTGAAATACACACCTGGCTAACTAAAAATATCCTTCGACTAAACAGTGACAAATCCCAATTCATTATTTTCTGCTCAAATAATATTCGATCAACTTTCACTTCCCTTTGATTAATACACCTATAGCTCGTCAACTGTAAAAACCTTTGGAGTAACCCTCGATGAAAATCTCACAATGATTAATAACATTAAGTCAACTAACCAAATCTATAAATTTCCATCTCCGCAACATAACGCTTAATCAGAAAATACTTGTCTCAGCAAACCACTGAAATAATTATACACGCTTTTATCACTTCTCGTCTTGATTGCTGTAATTCTTTTTTTTCCTTCATAAGAAACCTACAATAATCACTCTCTCTACCAAATGTTCACAACCCCCGTCATGAAGGCTTTTCCAATTTAACCGACAAAACTAAATTATGATTAAAGTATTTGTATCTATTATCTCTGGTTTTCATGTGGTAGATTTTAATAATATTGTATAACTTACAGATTCACAGGTGGTCTATGGATAGGAAGTTTGGTTGTTGGTAGATTTGGCCGTTGGTCACTTCCAATGACCGTTAATTTGACGCTAAGAGAAGATATCGGAAGGCCAAACTCATCTCCACTTTCTTCCATTACACCAATTGTCCGTCTCCAACACGGCTGCGACCACGCTATAGTTATACCAGGTAGGAATTTGTAATACTTTGTAACTGCGAAAAGTGTGCATTCTATTTAAACTAATATAGCCCAAAACGAATCGTTATGTTGCTGAGGTTGGACTGAACCAACAATTCTAAAATTCAGGTTCGTTTTTAAGCTTAACAATCTTTCAAATGTTCCATGAACTAAGTAGGCCTATTCCAAAATTTATGACAGAGAAATACATTCATGAAAACTCAAGTATTTCCAAGGAACAGTGAAATTCATTCCCTGGCATTTCATAGTACCGTATTAAATTTTCATATAGGCTTTTTTTTTAAAGTTTACGTGATGGAGTTCCGAAAAACAAGTGAAGTTTGAAATAAAATAAAAATAAGTGATTTTATTCAGAAATGTAGCCATTAGAATGGTTTAAAATATACATTACCAAGAACACTGTGCGTAGGTAGGTAGGCATGTAGTTAGGTAGCTAGATAGAAGAGGTTTGAAGAATGTTGTTATATTAAAAGCAATTTATAAGCACTGACATTCTCACGCATGACAATTATTGAAGAATATAGATTTATTTATTTCATAAAATCCAAATTTACATAGGTCTACTTTGTCTCTTTCTTCTAAGAAAATACAGTATATGGATTATATATGTTGTGTAAAGAAATAAATGTTTATTTGAATTGCATTTGTTATGTTTTGTGTTTTTTTTTAATTTTAGTGAGCGATCCAGATGGCGATACAGTGAGATGCCGGTGGGCTCAGGGTTCCCAAGAGTGTGGGTATGTATGCGGAGCTTTTCCAAATGCAATTCTCGAAGAGGTGAGTAAAGTCGTTTATAAATAAATCGTTCGCTAAGAAACAAAATATGAAACTATCAAAACAGCACGGAAATATAAATATCGGTCTAACTTTTGTATTTGTTTGTAGAGCACGTGTACTATTCGATATGAAGCAATTCATCAGGCAGGCTGGTACGCTGTTGCTTTGATGATTGAAGAATTTTCAGTTCCATCGTCTACGAAACCGCTGAGTAAAATACCGCTGCAGTTTTTAGTTAATGTTTACACTAGTGATGACCTATGCAGCTCTGGCCCTGAGTTTGTCGATCCGACACCAAGACTGCGGCGTGCATTGGTATTTTACAAGATGTAACTTATAGCCAATTGATTGTTGTCAAAAGTGGGGGTGAAGGGGTCGGGTAAGGATAATTACAAATCAAATTTATTAATGATTACGAACGACGTTGGCGGTGGCGGTGTTAGTTATGATAGTGTTGGTTTCACAGTCCACGACAATGGACTGGTCGACATAAGCGCTTCTTCTTGTACACAAGTTTTTGCAAGTCGGTTGCTCCAGAGAACAGTGAACCTGGCTGGCCTTACCTCCCTCTCACTTGCGCAAAGCGCTTGTCGATCAATTGAGCAAGA
The DNA here is from genome assembly GCA_025631205.1 of Nesometra sesokonis. NCBI lineage: Eukaryota > Metazoa > Echinodermata > Crinoidea > Comatulida > Antedonidae > Nesometra > Nesometra sesokonis. Next base: position 9,824 of record JAOTQE010138494.1, read on the forward strand.
GCTGCTGTAAGAGGAATTAATGTATCATTTTAATGGCTGGATATTGAACTTCCACAGAATACATATAGCCCCATAGTGCAATTCCATGGAAGCGCCTATTATTCCGGAATCCAACCAATTAAATCTTGTTACGTTCTAACGTTGTTGCTACGTAGAATTTGTGCCCCCAATCTTTCTTAAGTAAAAGTTTCAAATTTATAAATAAATTGAAGTAAATTTAATCCAAATATAAAGACATTGACAATATAAAATATAGGCTTTTGCGACATATGCAAATAATTTTTCTGACAAAATAATGTTAAAAATACAATAATTATAAAACAGTTATTAATATTTAACTTGCATGTTTCTGACGAAGGCTGACGACCATCAATAGTAGACGTCTACATGGGACTTCAATTTTAGTATTAAGTTCACTATCTAGCCGTAAATAACAAATCTATAGTTATAGGTAACATAGGATTACCTTATAACAATTGATCCACATTTTATATTAATGAGATTCGGTGCAATACCATTATTCTCATTTTTTGTGTAAACTCTTATAGAATATCCGCCATTGAAACAGTCTCGCCTCTAGGATTGCAAAAGTCACACGTGATTCAAATGGAAGTTAATTCTCAATTGTTCTATGTAAATTTAACGTGGACACCAAGAGAGCAACAACTGGGTGAAAACATTCTTTGTTTTACTGCAGAAAACACGGAAGGGTAAGGAAAACGTTCTGTATTTATTAGACTCTCTTAGAAAAATAACGAAACGTCCTTTACACAAATCGACCAACAGACAAACGGATCGGTTAATCAACAGATTAACCGAGATTGCATACTAAACTAATAGGAATAAAACATTGTAAAAAATATCGTGAACCCAGCTACAAAACATAATCGAATCGAACCCCAAACGTTTGATATTCTGAGAACAATTTCAAGTATATCGGATTTCTTCATTTAACTTTGTAGTTATAATATAACTTATAGTTAAAACAACTTGCAAATTGAGTTTGAACAGAAAGTAAAGACGAACGGAGTGGTCGTGCATGGTATCATTTGAAAGGGAATTCAACACTGAACATTTAATTCCATTACACCTATAGTGATTAGGGCTTGGTTTAGAAGATACAGGACAAAGGTCAAAATTTTACCAAATGTTATCGTCTTGGGTATCGTTGGATAGCATTTTTTATACTGAATAAAGTTTAACATTTACTTATACCTGATTTCTCATTGCGTACCAGGTAATTCAATTATTAGATCCCTCTAAAGGGTTGATGTTTCAAAAATAAGAAGTGTACATAGTAAAAATTGTATTATTTGAAGCTGCTAACTGCACTGAGCAATTCAACACCCATTTTAACTAAATCGGTTGAAAATTAGGACAGTACGGGCCAAAATATTAAATTGGGGATGTGGGGGAGGGGGTGGGAAATGGGCCATGCACAGGTCAAAATACAGAAAAAATGCTCACAATTTTGTTATTTGAATTCCGTTTAACATGATTTTTGTGTCTATATATATATGTAGTTTGGGTCAAGAAATTGACTGGTACTGTCAAAAATACCAAAAAAGTACATACAATTACAAAAATTTACAATTTTATGTACTTTTGTAAAAAACGTATGCATCTAATAATTGAATTATTTGGTAAACGATGAGAAATCAGGTATAAGTAAATGGTTAAACTTTATTCAGTATGAAAAATGCTTTTCAACGATACCCAACACGATAACATTTGGTGAAGGTCAAATTTTGACCTTTGATCTTTTTAGGGGTCAAGTGACCCCTAAAATACACTGTATCTTCTAAACCAAGCCTTAATCACTATAGGTGCAATGGAATTAAATGTTTAGTATTGAATTCCCTCTCAAATGATACCATGCATGACCACTATTTCCGAGGTCGGTCGGCCATTTTGTTTTTCAAAATGGCGGACCTTTCGCACCTGAAGTAGATCACGTG
>JAOTQE010138505.1:0-11781 GCA_025631205.1 Nesometra sesokonis
CACCCGACCCCCCCTCTGGCTGCGCCCCTGACATGATACTGCACGAATTAGTCAGTTGATATTTGCCATTAGACTTAAACACTCTCTCAATTTACAGTTGTCTAATTCGTAACTGTAAATCAGCCACTGAGGGTACATTCTAGGTTTGTGTGTTTTTATTGGCCACAAGACTCAACTCGCCACCACTGATTAACTGTGCATGTACATTCATATTCAATGCATGTTCCATATTGTTTTTTATGTGATTTAATCGGATTTTCCAAAAATTTTTTGATACTTTTTCTCAACATACTGCAACATTACTATTTCTTATCACTGTTCCCTCTTCTTCACATCTAGAGGTACAGCGCAAACAGGCAGAACAGAGGGAAAAAGTATTTGCTTATGGCCTCAATTGTGAACTACGTACAGATGTGGATATGCTCATTTAACTTTTATATTTCAAATATGTCACATTGTGAATGTCATATTATATATTGATAATTTGTTATCATGACTTTCCATAACGAGATTTTCATCATATATTTATTTTGAAGATGACAAAAATTGTGAAGGTTTTCATGTGAGCAATAACAGTCTTTCTAGGATGCATTTAAATTTAATATTCATAATATATGATTTATGGTTTTGGATTATCGAAATGGCGAAGTCTAGGAGCCAGAAAAGTGCAAAAACTCAAGCTTATTGCTTTTCTATACTCCAATGTCGGCAGAGTACATTTGCACAAATTTCTTTAACAAATAATTTAAAAAAAATTTTATGATCTGAGTATTTAAATAATACAATTAATTCAAGTTGAGAAAATATATGCAAGATTTTAATTTTGGACTGCATTTGATTTACCAGTAATTTAAGGTGCACAGACTGGCTAGTAACTCACAAGTGTTCTATAGTTACATGGGCATCTAGCTAGGCATAACTACCAAAACTGAATAAAAAGATGCATTTTGGGAAAACTTTGAAAGACATTAGAAATGAAAATGCCAGTCATTAAAAAACATACATCACCATAAAAATAATTATTAGTTTATCACCCTATCACAGCATAAAAACTGATGAGGGCGGGAGTTTTTTTTTTATTTTCAACCGACCATCCAATGTATCTTACTTTGGGGTACCATTATTTTAAACTCACGAAAATACGACGCACCAGCCTGCAGCGAATAATAGTCATTGTAGGCCTATTCCTAGTTGTGTAGATTGTTGTGAGCTCCAGAACCAATCATATTAACTTATGTTAAGAAAATCTAAAGCATTCCAAGTGAATATAACAGAAAAAATGATCGTTTGAATAGTAAAATGAGTAAAAAAAAAAAAAAATCGGGATTTCCCCAAAAGTGATGGGGCGGGGGTGATAAACTCATAATTTTTTTTATTGGGCCTTATCATAATTCATTACTGTCATCACCTGGACAGTGTAATCAATATCAATATATTATTTTTTCTTTTTTTGGTAGTTATGTTTGTCTAGTCAGATGTTCATATCACTGAGAACACTTGTGAGTTATGAACAGTACTACTCGGTCTGTGTACCTTAAATTGCTGGTAAACGGAAAGTGGTAAGGGTTTGGTCTGTTCTTGTTAGACTAGGTTTATGGTAATTTTCTGTTTTAGGTTTTTTTGTGCATCTTAAACTTAAAACTTTATTATTTTTTAATGTCAAAATATATAATGATAGGACATATATATGCAATTATAACTGAAGCAACTTACTCTATCACCGAGAGTATAAAGGCTTTTTGCATTATGCGCTAAAAAAATGTAACTATTATTTATTATTATCATCAACATCATCATTGATATCATTAACATATCTCTTATCATGCCATCACCATTATTATCAACATCATCATACACCACCAGTCTAGAATCCCAATACTTTATGTGAAAAGTAAATGTAATATCTGGGATCCGAATCAGATATTGATCATTTTCCTAGCGTACCTGGATGACATCATACGACCTTTTCTCTTGATATTTATGGTTCAAGTAATATTGACTTGTTAGATGACTGCTATCAGAACCAAGTATAAAGAATCTTTATCATCATGGATAATTTATTTAAATGAAAAAGAAAGTTTAAAAAAGCAATTAATGTGAAGTCAATAACTATAGTTTTGTTACATTTACTTACTACTTAATAGCAACATCAAGTTAACATTACAGTAAGAAACATAAAATAAAATAGAAAATGCAATAAAAAATGATGACGATGGTGAAAGACAGAATAACATTAATTTTAAAGGCTATGTAATAAAATTTGTTGTCTGAGTTTTTAAAAAATCATCATTTGGTTGATTAGAATATATATCAGGACTACTGTATACAAAATAAAATTGTATATTGTATATTCATACATTATGTATATCATTGCATATTAATCATATATTATATATATATTATTATATTGAATACATTTTATCCTAGATAAATTTTATAAAATTTGCTGCTATCATCGCAGTGATGCTTGCTCATGCAAACGGTGTGGGAATTACCAAGACCACAAAGAAATCATTTACAGTCTGGGGGTGTCTGTGGACTCATGTTTGTGGTAATTTTAAATTATTAGAGAGGATCTTTTATAGAATTTAATAATTTTTTTAAATTGTAAAAAAAGGTTTAAAAAATAACAAGTTTAAAAAGTACATTGGTATATAACCTGGTGAAGATAAAAAAAACTGTATGCTGAGCATGGTGCTTTGTAGCTCGTTTGTTTTGAGCCCATCATTTAAATTTTTTGAATAAATTGTGTCAGATATATATACAATATTTATCAATTAAAAATAAAAACAATTTCTTCTGTCACTGTGTACCATTGTACTTTTAAAAGTGAAATAAATTGAATTATTTACTTATTTCTCGTAAAATAAAAGAACAAATCGATCCAAATATTATGTTCTGAATTATGAAATTAAATGAACAATTTTTGCAGACCAATTATATAGCCTAAGGTTTCCTCTTATTTCAATGAGTATGTGATAGACCTTCAAAGCTAGCACCCTGATTGGAAGAGGAAGAAAGGGATTCTCCACGACAATGAACTATTAATACAATTTGTTATGCTTAGGTCGGAGTGGTCTAAGGTATGACAATGAACTAATTAAACACAAATTAACTATTGTTTGACAATCAAATGTAATCAGATTTTATCTTCTTACAATACAGACATTTTAAATTTTTTTATGGCAATTTTTTAATGGTTTTATTTTACGTCAACAGTAACTTTTTTGATATGCTGTTAATGTACTTGCCATCTGCATAATAATAATCAATAATTCCATGTCTTCAGTTATCTGTAATGTATAATATATGAGAGGATCTGGGTGGGAGGGGGAGGAGGTTATCGGGTGCATGCAGCGGCAACTCTAACATTTTCAATGGCCACTACTAACAGGGCGATTATAAGTAAGGTTCTGTATGTAATGTTTGCAAAAATGATGTAAAAATTAGCTTGTAAAATTCAAACCACGGAGTTTTTACCTGGCCGAACTAATACCGAATAATCTGGACCCATGAAAAACCCCAAAGCAAAAACCTATTTACACCATTGATAAAATACATATAGGGCATGGCATGGCAAAACCACAAAGTTGAAAGTTATTGAGAAATAAGCAAATAAACAACAAACAAATAATTCTTGCCAATTTTGTTTCATAAGTTTGGTTATAGATGCCCAATTTTGATAATTGAACCCTCATTTTAGCGTCAATATTAACTCCATTCTTCAATTTTGCAACAACTTGGTGGTTTTGCCGTGACATGCCTCAAATTATACTGATCAGATGGGTAGGACCAGCACCTTCAGAATTTGTTTCTATCTCCTCACAAATATTTAAGTACTCAACAGCAATTCATTTTACTGTTGATAATCAAGTTTTGGTAGGACGATATAAGACTAACCTGAATTTTACTTAAATCAATACCTATTGTATTTTTGTATTCACATAAAATTAATATAACAAAAAAGCTCATTTCATTATTTCACAAGTTAATAATATTATTAACTTGTGAAATAATGAAATGAAAGTTTTATTATTCTAAATTGTATGCACCTAGAAAACTTTGAAAGTTTGGAGAACAGATCTTTTAAAGTTACACCAACTTCTGTACAAATCAACTATTTTTTTCTATAAAATTTTTGTAGGCCATGTTGTATTTAGTTTCTGAATTTAGATTCACTTTGGAATAATGATTATTATTCTAAGCATTTCTAGTGAACAAGAAGACAAGATAATCTTCTCATAAATGTGACATGATATTCTAGCAATTTTGAAATTCGACTTAAAATGAAAAATCCTTCTATTTTTTATCATAACAACATAGAAATCGACTACCTTCATTTTCCCAGTAGCTTAATTTAAGGCTTAGTTACACTAGAATATGATGGTAATGTATAACGATAAATGGATTTTTAAAAAAGTTGTTCTTATAAAAAGTAAAAAATAAAAATGTTAAAATGTATTATTATGAACAGACTAACCTATATAGTGCCTTTTCTATGTAAAAAGAAACAGCAATTGTGGTGTTAAGGTAATTTCACCAAATATTTTATTATCTTATATTATATTATTATTTTATTATCTTATTTTAGCTCCAGCTATTTTATCACTTTTATTATGTTATTTGATTTGTAAAATTGTAATTGATTTGTAATCATATATATATATATAATGAAATTTATGCTGTCTGGGTATTATGAAACCTCTCAAATTCTATATTTTATAAGAACAACTTCTTTTTATCAATTTTTTTTGTCTTGTCAAAGTGTAAATAATCCTTTACACTTCTTATTGAGTATATGTTTACTGTCCCAATAATTATAATTATTCTCATAAATGTGGCAACATTCGATTTGGAAATAAGAATTTAAAATCCTGTTCCTGTATATTATTATCATTACAAATCAATAATCGTCATTTTCCCAAGTGGCCTAATTTCCCACGGTGGAGTAAACAATCAATACTATAATTAAAATCTATGTCCCTATAGCAGCTTTAGCAAGTAAGTCTCCCCCGTTTGATGTCTACCGCAGTAACACCATCTTAAAATCCAGCTAAAACTAATGATCTATACATATGATGATCATTACGAGTGACGGCTTGAAAATTGATGTGAAATTACATGGTAATATTGTGGTTAAGTCAGGGAAGTGTCTAATTGCACAACTCTTCCTTATTTTAGTGAAGATACAAAGTTCTATGGCTACAAGAATATTTTTCCAATTAAAATTCAATTTTTGAGCCAAATTCATCACCATATTTACTTATTATGCAATAGAGTAGTACACCCTATTTGAATCCAGTTTCCATGTACATGTGTATTAGTATTTGTAATACTGTATATACATCTCTTGTTATTTTTGTTGTGTATAGACTTGTTCTGAAATAAAATTAATAATACATTGCCTCAGAGTGGTAGATTGTGTACTCCATCTCTAGAAAAGAATGGCATTGATTTTTAAGGCATCAAAAGATTTTTCTTTACATATGAAGTACAGTATAACGTATCTTAAAGTTAATATACAAAAATATACAATCACTAAAAACAAAAACAATTTTAGGTGTTTTAGGCAAATCAAATTTTAAGTAAATTGGGACCTCAAATATTCAAGTCAATGACGTCAACAAATTCAGTCATTTACTTTTATGAGACTAAAGAATCTTTAAGTACCATAACGTATTCTAAATTTATATAATTTAAATAAGTACTAACAATATTAAATGTGCTGTAATATTTTGATGTTTTCAGTCATCTTGGCAAAAACTGACTATCCTTTGGACTGTTCCATTTTTGTCCAGTTTTCTAGAAGTTTAATTTAGCGTGATTCAAGTTTGTTTAAATTGATTTCATGATCTTGGGACTTTAACAAAGGCCCAGTTTAGTATGTAATTTATTTTTTCAGAAGGTTGTGTTTTTTGGAGGGTTTTTATTTGTGTCGCAACCAACAGAAAGTTTTTTTTGCCACTTACCAGATAAGAGCTACCATACATTCTACTAGAATGTATGTATGTCTAGAATGTATGTATGTCTAGAACTTCTAGACCAAGTTTTGCCAAATCTCATGATCACCAGGTTACAGTTACAGTAATTTCTTTTATCCTCCTAATCATTCTGTGTCCCTCGGCAATGACCGACAATTATATCATCTCCGTTTTCATGCTAAGACTTCTCGTCCTCTCCATTCTAACCTTCCCCACCCTCTTTTAGTTACTTAAAACTTAAAAATTAACTCCCTTTTTGTCCTTCCCTCTGATCTAAAACTTAAAATGAAATATGTAACTAATTCCATTTTGGTTAATAATATTGTTGTATATATTTATTGTTTTTTTTTGTTGCGGATAATTGCTCGATAGCATTTGTAGTGAATAAAAATTGAAATTGAAGTCTCATTATGGGGCTTACCAAGTGCTGTTAGGCCATGGGAATGAACCTAACTCGGTAGTAGCTCGGTTGTTAAGACATCGTTTAACTGACCGTTATACAAAAGCGAAGGTGGGATCAATTCCCACCACGGTAGGCCATGGGTATTGTATTTAACAGCCTTGTGAAAAACACCAATGATGGTGAATCAAGTTTCCGATTAGAAATAAAGTTGTTATTATTATTATTTAACCTAGTGTGCAAGCAGGTCCGAACCCTGGACCTTAGGATTACAAGGCAAGGATGTTAACCATCAATATAATGCCACTTCACTTGAGAACACATGCTCTATTTTGTTATGTTAAAAATTACAGTACAGTAATTCTTTCATATTCATTGAGCTTGACAGAGACACAGAGACACAGAGTTATGATTTAGACACAATAACAAACATATTTGTTACTGTATTTATGTAGACTATTCAACCATGAAGAAATTTTCACCTGGACAAACAATGTAAGAAACATGTATAATGACTATACACTTCTTATTGAGCATTGTGAAATTGCATAAAGTTAACTAGTGGTAATTTATGCAGCTAATTCAACCATGAGGAAAGTGACTTAAACGTTAGCCTGGACAAATGATGTCAGACCAGATTTAAGTAGGTACTAGCCCACTGTACAATGTCTAGTAAAAACTGGTCTGCGATGGTAAAAATTAAGTCCTCTGAGCCCAGTGGTTTAGTGAAATGTTTATATTGTAAATGTCACAAAATAAAAATAATTACCTTGAATATGAATAATCTGACATATGAACATCCATAAATAAAAAAAAAGCATTAAACCATGTGATATTGTAAGTTGTTAGGCTGTATCAGTGCATTATAAAATAGAGAATGGTTGGGCTAGTAAAAACATGTTATGGGCTAGTAAAAGTTTTAACTAGACAGAAAACTAGGCAGGTAAATCAAGTCCTGATGAAGACCCCTATTTGACGGCAAAGAACACCGACCCATCTGATCAGCAGAATCCCTTTCCATGTTTAAAGCTTGAAACTTATAAATTACTACTGTATTTTTTTTAAATTAGTATTTGCCATGTTGGACAGAAAATTACTGTAATTAAGCCTACTGGTAATTCATTATTATGTTATGAGGTTTAGGAATGTGACACTTCATTATATTAGAAGAAGCGTCTGGTCTAAAATTAACACAAAAAAAATTTAAAAATACATATAGTTATGAGCCATGCATATCATAAAAGGTACCAAAACACGCAAAATTGGGAAATAATGGTTTTTTTTATGCTTGTCAAAATAAAAACCGGGACCATGCCCACACGGATCTGGGTGTGTCCCCACTCTTTCTGGATCTTGGACTCGCCCTTGATTGCGTGTTAGGAAAGTGATACCTCAATGATGTAAGAAAATGTACAATGCAGGTGAGAAACAGTTTGGTTTACAATATGAATGTCAAAGGAATACAGCTGCAATATACACGTTACGAAATTTTAACATGAAATTATGGCAAAATAAAATGTCATTGCGATTACTGCGAGACAACATTCTACGCAAGATGAAAAAACAGGTTCTGTTTTGTTATGGATACATAAAGTCACATTAATAATCCGAGTATGCTAAGTATAATTTTCTATAATGTCCATTTCAACATTGTTTTGTTAGCATACGTAGTAAAGATTAATTACACATTAAGTTGAAATTTGAACCCACGACAAAGAGGCAAGTCGATTTGTTCAAGATCATTCATTACCTTTTACTTATGCGGAAGAATAACATATTAATTCTCTTTCATTACCCCCTGATTTGCTAGAACAATAATAGAAGCGGATCTCGGATCAGAGAAAGGCATTAAACCGATGGGAAGAGATGTCGTTATGAAGATCTCTGTCTATAAAACTAGCAGTTTGAGAAATGGAGGAAATAGAAAGTAGAATATAATAAATCATAAAGTAATAGATAAATATAAGGTCACAATTATAATGTTTCCTGTATAGATAAGAAATAATTCTGAAAGATTAAAATAAATACATTTATCCAGGATGTCTGATCTCACCATGGTTGGCTGTGAATGGAGCTATACCCATCAGTGGAAACAAAATTATATTTGAACCAGATCATTTATATTAAAGTTAATTGTATAAACTCATGGTCATGATGGCATCACATCATTACCCATTACCATACATAGGCATATCATTACCATATATGGGTATATCGAAGTTTAAATAAAATTTGATAGTCTGGACTGAGCTTAATTTAGTTAAGTCATGGAAGATTCATCCACGATTAAACCATAATTTTATATTGATACTCATACAGATGGTAGGAGCAGTTGGTGCAGCAATTGCGGTTCAGAATCCAAATCAAGAAGTCAGGAGTATGAGATTCACGCACACCAGTGAGCATCTGGACAATGCACTTTACTCGCATTGCTTCAATCCACTCAGCTGTACGATGGGTACCCTTTGAAAAAAATAAGTCTGTTAACATGGTTTAAAATGGTAGTGACAAGGTAGATAGTTGACAGGGTTAACCATATAAAAACAACCATACACCAGCCTTTTTAACTATCTACCACATTATTACCCCATAACCACATAACACAAGGTCAGCTCTCCTCTCAAGGGAGGCTATCAAGGATATGGTCAGCAATGCCCTACAAGTACATAGGAAAAGAAAAACACAGCCATTAATAGAACTTCAGATTAATTAGAACTGACATCATAACAAACAATTACTTATTGACCTTAAGTATCAATAACATCACTAAATATACTACCTAGTTACTATGTAGATCTCTGTGGTGCTAGGTAGATCTCCATAGTAATTTAACATGGTAGACCCACCTAGTTGGATGGTGTTTTTTTTTTCAAAGGGTACCTTCAAATTGCTGGGAAGTAACCTGCGATGGACTAGCTTCCCATCCAGGGGGAGTATCATACTCTCATCTGCTTCATGCTACTGAAACTAGAAACAAGCTCCAGTACTTTGAGTGTATGGCTTGGAGAAAGGTTTTACTTTACTCATACAGTTGACGATATAAGCAATTCCAATTACAGTACTGTAAGTTTAAACTGAATAAACAGAATTAAATTCAGTAATTCAAATTAGTAGCCGGGAGGGTTTCAAGAGTTGTCTAGTTAATTTATCATTTGTTAAAATTCAAGACAATTTATCAGTACTTGTTTCGTGAATTTAAATGCCCTTTGACACCAAGAGCAATTTTGATGTAATGAGAATAATTGGCAACAGAATTCAATATATTTTAAATTATTTTAGCCAGAGGGATTTAATGAAATTAGTTCTCTAAACTACAGAATTATGATGGAGTATACAAAAAAGTTGATATGCTCCATGTATGAATTTTTAAAATTAAAGTTTAGGATCTTAGGGAAGACCTAGATAATACATAGGAACTTAGAATTAATAGTTAATTTCATTATTTGTGTCAGATCCAACATCAAGTTTTTTTTTGCTATTTACATGATATGTCATGCTTACTAATACAAAGTCTTATAATTAAAATATAGGACACCGGGAAGGAGCTAGATACCATGCATTAACTTGATTCAGAATTTTTTTTTTTCATTATTTTGTGTAATATCTAATATTATGTTTTCATAAGAATGAAATCATTATAGTCAATTGTTTGGGTAAAGTAACAGGGATGTAGCAAGAAAAATTCAAGGGTGGCAAACCTGAGCCTTAGGGTGGGTGGTGTGTTTAAAATAAGCTTTCATATGGTGGGTGGAACATTTTTAGGTTGGGCGGCCCCGTCCACTTCGCCCAGCATAATTACATCACTGACAAAATTAAACCTATTTCTTAGATGTGACTATAGACTTATTTTTGTATTTCTAAATTTTATCTCACCATCAGTGCTACCCAGTTTGTTGTAAGACTCATGCGCAGGTAGTGTTTTTTATTCATAGCTGCAGGTAGGTGGAATGAGGAGAGGAGGGTGGGGTCAGGACCTCCCTCTGACTCCCAGCCCCTAAATTCCTCCACTGGCAAAGATCCCACAAATAATCTAATGTCAACCAAACTCACAGGTTTTTAATCACAGACCTACTGTGGGAATTCAGCTGTCCCTGAATTTAATTTATTGCGTTGGCGCCAGGAAGTTCCACTGTATAATATACCTTCACAATTACAGTAGTACGTAGACAGATGAAGCAATTACCTGGGTGTACAGTAAAATGGGATGAAGATCAATAGATTGCATTGAACCTTAGATAATAACTCAAAACAAATGACAAAGTATTTTGAAAATAAGATTTCCATCTAAAAATGCATCTTCTATCTTAAAAAGTGTCTACTAATATTAATCCTGTACATTGCAGAGGCATGATTATAATCATACTGGGTATGACATTATCTGGGACGCTAATTACCCCAAAGGTCTTTCACCCTGTCGGAAGCTTTTCTAAAATATGTTAAATCTAGTACTAATATTTTAATGTAACCACCATCCCTTGGCACAGAATAACCTGTTATTCAATTCATTTAATTACAGATATTTTACTCTAATAAATTTATTATCTACGTACAGTGTTATTAACATAATACAGTATAGAAAATTTAAACAAAAAAACACAAGATAGGGTACTGAAATGTCAACTGAACCAACAACAACAACAACAACAACAGAGGAATTAGGTATGGTTTGTGATGTCACAAAAACTTGCTTTCGTGGGTTTTTATATTCATATTTCATTAATCAACTGTTCCGGAGAACACAAGTTTTTTTTTTTCGATGTACAAGTTAAAAACAAACATAATCTATACAAAAAAAGGGGAAAAAACAATGTTACAACTACTATTTAGAGCCAATTGCTCTAGGGAATAAGTATTTTTCAGTATGAAATCAAAACAAACTGAGAATTCACTAATACGATGCAATAGGTTTGAATGTTGTTTAAAAGTTTTGATAAAGTATAAATTACAAAAATTAGAATGTATGATTGGTGTTTCATAGTTATAAACACGATGTATTTGTATATAAACATATCTAAACAATACAGAATTTAGGCTAAGGCAAATAGTTAAACCAATTTTAAACAAAATCTCTGCTTTACAGCCATCAAATTACATTATTATTTAAAAATAAACTCATATAGTAGGGCCTACTGTTTTTCTGTTTAGTTGTCTCATGTGCATCTTAGAAGAACTGTTGTGGATTTGTGCACTCATCTAATCTCAATTTTATATAGATACATAATGCTAGGTCATAGATATACAAAATATCACTGAAGCAACTTAGGCCAAAAAAAACCCCTTATGTTGGCGTAACGGGCCCAAAAATATAGAGTAGGTAGGTAGGGTTTTTTTTTTTTCAAGAAAAAGACAAAAGTCATTTTTAAAAACTCTTTTAACCATTTTATTCAACACAAGTACAAT
>JAOTQE010138527.1:0-11780 GCA_025631205.1 Nesometra sesokonis
TGTGATTATTGAAGTTACCAAAATGTGCCGTCAATGTCCTGCACATTTTGGTAAATTTACCAAAATGTGCCGTAACAGTCCGCTTACGAAAATCTCGGCCGACAGAGGACCACAGTTGTAAAATTATGCATAAAATTACGTCTCACATTTCACTGTCTTCTCAACACAAATGGCAGACACCGCATTTTATATTTTATTAAATATTGTTTTTCGTGTTTTTTTTTTAAGATTAGTTCAGTGATATGATTCTTAGCTCTTTATTCATAAATTTGTATTTGTTGTACAGAAAAATTACCATTTTTTTTTCTGAAGTCCACAAATTGGAGGTTAACATACAAAAAAATTGAATTTTAAGATAAAAAGTGTCCACGTCCGCTTACGGAAAGTGTCCGCTTACAAGAGGTGTCAAATGCAGATAGGAAGACAAAACCGTACTTTGAATGAGTGTCCGTCATGGGAGGTGTCCTCTGACGAGATTTGTCCGCACAGGGAGATTCAGCTGTAACTCAAAATGAATAAAAATAAGGTAATAATAGTGAGGTTTCGCAAACTTACGAAATACAAAAACGAAAACTGATACGTCACACTTCCATTTTTGAAAGTTGCTAAATATCTTTAAAAATATATCAAATTGTCCAACTACGAATCGTTAATGCTCGTCCTAAAATACTGACCAACTGCGACAGATATTTAAGGTGTTCTATTGGAATGTTACAAGAATTTATGACGTATCCGTTTTCGTTTTCGTATTTCGTAAATTTGCGAAACCTCACTAATATTCTCAGTGTACGACGCTGCCTTGTCGTGTATCTAGGTCAATCAGATCTATAGCCCATCGTAAAACCTTACTCACATTATATCTCTCGCTTTTAGTTTAATACCCTATGAAATAATTCTACGCTTGCTTGTTGTACGAGTCTTAACGCCAAATCTCGCAAGGCTGCACATTTTATCCCCTTGGATCTAATTTCATAATATTATTTGTGTTTTAATTTACTATAGTTAAGCTTATCCCTCATGAAACAAAATTCAATAACTTCCGGATGAAACCCATTTGAGCATTTGAGCGTCAAAATCTACCCAGCATGTTATCGACCTCATTCTATCGACTATAGGAAAGTTTCAGGTAAACTATGGTTCAAACGTCTCTGCCGAAAATAATATTTTATCAGCTTTACATTTTCAATTGTTTATGATTTATTAGTAGTAGTAATAATTACAGCATATGTCTTACTTAAATTGCTTTCAATAGAGAAGAAAATTGTTAAATATAAAAAAATTATATCTAATGTCTGCATACTCGATGTTTAATGTTGTTTTTAGAGTATTCAGGATTAAATTATGTGCAAGTATGTTCATTTTTAAAAAAATAAAGTGATATACCGAACGCTGTTTTTGTAAATTCCCCAGTCACTGGAACACAATTTTCTTGCTGTCATAACATAAAACATTAACTAATCTACATTTTATAATTAAATTGTATCCCTGGAGAATCCCGTCATAATCATCATACATAGCCTACAAGGGAAGGAGAGACGAGCGTTCAGGTCTACAACTAGTAACTTAGTGATAATAGATTATATTCGGCAATATAATACATAATTAACACTAAAATTACATAAAGCTACACATGTAATCAGTGCATTTGACTTTCTTGTTCTCCCCAGTTCCAACGTATAGCCTCGAGTGGAGAGAATTACGTAACTGTCCAAGAACACATGTAACCGAGCAGTATGAGTTTCGAACTTCGAACCCTCATGATTAGGAGTCTGATGAACCTTAATCAATAGTGCTTTTAGGGGGGAAGAATAAAGAGTCTTTTTACTAGCATGCAGCTAAAGCCTATCATGACATCACGAGGCTCAACATGCTATGCGCGCGTACAATAAGTCGCGTAAAGAGACGCAGAACGCGCGTAAAAAGTGATTAACAAACATGGGCATCTACAGTTGGTGTCTCTGGGTGCACCTTTCTGTACCATCGCGTAAATGTTTACGTCTCTTCGTGATGTCACTGACGCATTGTGTATAACGTAAACCAACCGTGCTAACCCAGACCGCCGTGCTCAAGTTTGCAAATTGTCTGCGCATGCGCCAAAACGAGATCGACTTGGTTAAAAGAAATGCGATGAATATAGACTAATTGAGTGGCAGTGAGCAAAGGATAAATGCACGATGGTCTCAAAATCACTGTGTATTAAGAGGCAAATTGACTTGGGGACAAGTTGACTTGTCGACGCGTTGACTAGGGAACGAGTTGTTGATGACGAGTTGACTTGAGGACGGGTTTACTGAGGACAATTTAGTCTGGGAAAGAGTTGACTGAATTCAACTAAGCCTAATTCCAACGTACAACATCAACCTGTAGTAGTAGTAAAATTAGTAAAAAAAAAGAACAACAGGAGATACTAAAATCGTTTTAATAAAACACAAAACATAGGCCTAAATTCTAGCGCATGCGCATATATTACTTTATCTTTGGCACCCCGCTCAAGGTTGGCACGGCAGGCTTACATTATGGTCAATTGCGTCACTGACGGTAGGCTCTTTGAAAGAAAATTACTATATAGCTTAAGACATTTTTTGAATCCTGGTGGTCGTGATAAAATTAATTTTTAGTTGACACTTGGAATACGTTATTATTTTTCTTCGAACTGATTTGTTCTAGTTACGTGTTTATATTGATTTCGTGAATGTACACGTATACTGCGTGGGTTTTCTAGGATTTACGTGGATTTTATTTCGGAATCGTTACAAGATCTCGTCAGTGTTAAGACACGGTAAGCCTAGTAAAGCGACTTGCTTCTTAAAGGTGTAATCATCGGCGTTGTTTGTTTTATCTATATCATAAATCTGAACCAGATATTTCGTCACTGAAGTATTATTAACATTATGAAAATAATGATATACGGCAGAATGTGATGAAGCGCAGTGATTTGTGAAGAACAGGTGTCTGTAATTAGTCAATATTTGCTATTTTTACACAACATAATGATATCCTTCCACTCACAAACCGACTAAGAACATGACGTAATAAATGACACCGAGCCACTTCTAAAACTATTATAACTTCAATAAGACCTAATTTCTCTGTCAGATTACCGAAAAACAGGGACGCGGTAATCCATAGACAGCAAAACAATCATAGGCCTATCTCCAGTGTGTTGCTGGGCTTTAGAACCTGAGTGGAGTGGGAAGGGGATTGGTTACGCCGATGAGATTTGTGTGGTATGAGCTTCTGTCGTAATTCTTAGACTATGATAACGTTGTGTGTCAGCAGATATATGAAGTAGAGGAGCAGGCCGCGCAAAAAGCGCCATGCCCTCTGTGGAGTTAACGACAGACACCCGCTAATACAAATCTATAATATGATCAATAATGAGGCCTACTTTCAATTTTGAAAGAAAATGTTAACACATTTTATGTATTTTAAAATGTTTACTTTAAAATTGATCTTCATTATTATTCAGCTATAGGCCTACTATTTGTTTTGTTTGTGACATTCTTGTACACTGTTTGTTTTTTTTTGTCCAGTACAGTGCTGAATTTTTAAGTCATTGTATTGCACATTAAATACAATATAAGCCGTTAATATCCAGTCTCGACGCTGATTAAAAGTACTAAAAATATAATAACCAGTGTGACAACTTACCTCAACCTATTTGCAAACTGTTATTTTAAAACTTTAACTGAACTCATACATTAACGTTTTTTCTCTGCATACTTGCCAAGAAACCATTATAATACAATCCTGCTCATCACCATGGGCGGCGGAGGGGGGGGGGTGGGTTGGAGGAATTCCAATCCTCAATTCAAAAACAGCATGTAAATTTGTTAAATATATAAATTGTGGCCTTTAAAATTACCTTCAGGGAGAAAGAAATCACAAAACTAGGAGAAATAGGGATTTTATTTGCTCTTCAAACTCCAACCGGGCTAGGGTAGCTGAACAAAATTTTACCTTGTCCCCTCCCTCCCAGACTTGATTGGAAAGTCCTGTTTGAGGGCGTTTTTTTCAAAATGGCCGCATGGCTTTGATCATTTTGTATTTCGGCAACCACTAACTGTAGAGACTTGATTTTAGTCTCAAATTGTTTACAATATACATGTTCCTATTAGCTGTGAAGAACAAGTTTGTCAGAAAATGACCGGAAATGCTATTTCCTGTACATTTAACCTTTGACCTCATATACTCATATCTCCGTAACTACTGATCGAATGAACTCAATTTTGGTTGCAAATTACTCAGAACATGCAAGTTTATGTTTGCTTTAATGAGAAACATTTTTAAATATTGCCTGTAAATGTACTTTCTGACCCTTGACATTTTATGTAATCTTACAACTTTTATTAGAAATAGATTATACAGGGCTAAAATGGGATCATGTTCCAAAAACAAAATTTACATGTCTTATTTGAACCGGCTTATTGTACTGATTAGTTTGAGACCATTTTAAACAGAATCGGTTGAAAATTGGGACAATGCGAACCAAAAAAACTAAATTGGGTGGGGGGCTGGGGTCAAATGTACCCCCGGATTAGGTTAAAATATTAAAAAATGCTTATAAATTCTATATTTGGAGTTCTTTTCAAATTATTTTAGTGTCTATATGTATGTAGTTGAGGTCAAGGAATCGATTCATAGGGTAAACAAATATTAAAAACATTTAAGTACATACTTAAATTAACGATTTTATGAATTTTGGCAGGAAAATCGCATTACGAGTTCCGTATTAAACATGGCGTCTCGGAAACCAATAGTACGCGACTTAATTGAATCTGTCCATCGTTCCAAATATTTTTAAATGTTTAAAAAAATCTGTGGAAAATTGAGACAGTGCAGGCTGTAAAAGTAATCGGGGGTTGGGGACTGATTTATCATTGCAATAGCAAAATATATACTATATTAGTGCATAAATGATATTTAATCATTTTTTGATCAAAACATCCAAATTTTCAACCGATTTTGTTTTTAAAAAAGATGTAAAAATAATGGGAACGACCAACAAACCTAATTCTTATTTGTTCTATTGGTTTCTGAGACAATAAATAAGGTATAGAACTCGCAATGTGTTTTTCCCGCCAAAATTCATAAAATAGCTAATTTAAGTATGTACTTATTTTTGACACTACGAGTCGATTTCTTGACGAAAACTACATATAACGACTTCAGATAAAACATTTTCCTGTATCTTAACTTAATACGGGAGTCCATTTGACCTCCAGCCCCCCCCCATCCTGAGTTCATCCGAACAGTAGTTACGGAGATATGATTTTATGAGGTCAAAGGTTAAATGTACAGAAAATTTAACCCTTTTTTGACAAACTTTTTAATTAAACCTAATAGAATAATGTATATTGGAAACAATTTTAGACCAAAATCAAGTCTCTACAGTTGCCGAGATAGAAAATGATCAAAATTCGAGTCTCATATTGTACATTGTCACGGAAACTATTGCCAAATCCATCGAGAAAAAAAGGTTCGATTAAAATGGTTACGGATCACACGTAAATGACCCTACTTCTTCGATCATAATACAGTCAATAATAACCAACGTCAATTTCGAATAAAAGTGTTTCGATGTTTCCTATTCGGAGCTTATTACCAATCGTAGGTCGAGTATTCTAACTAAATAATATAAAATAACACTATGTGGCATGAGCCAAACCAAAAGAGGCATTATGTTGCAAAGCTATTTCCCGTAATAGGGAGACTACTATAGAAAGAGAATGGATTCACTGTGCATTTCCCTTTGTTTCTGATATCAGAAATCGGGCTAGTCATTGTTATTTAAATGTAGTCAGAGTGAGGAATTGGCACAATCACTGTGGCATGCTCTGTTAAGATTTATTACAAAATCGAATGGTAAAATAAAAAAAAAATCCCAAAACGTTTACACCAAATTCATACCTTCACTATGCACCTCAGAAATTAAAAATTTTGGCAGAGGTTTTTAAACATTATTAAAATTTCTGCCACCAAAACTTAATACAGTAATAAATAACATATTTTGTTACCACATAAAAATGCACTTTATTACACTTTTGAATAGTTTAACTGCTGGATAAAACCAACTTTAAAATGCTGAGGTAGAATTTGGTGCAAAATCTATGAGGCCTTTTTGTATTTTACCACTTTACTTTGGAATACCTTGTATCTGAGCATGTGCAGTGGTTGTCACTGTTGGAATAAATTGTAACAGAGCATGTGCAGTAACCGTAAAGTAACTGTGTAACTTTTCACTGTGACCATCATTTACATAACAACGATCAGCTGAGTGTTGATATCACAGGATGTTAAAGGGCAGGTTCACCCCAAAAATTACTATTCATTAAATGTTTTAATCAGAAAAAGTATTCAGCCCTATTTGGAATTTTTTAGAATTTTTTTCCCCTTGAATCCCATGAATTAAAAAAATATATTTATAAATAAATGCTAGATTTTTTCCCTATTCTTTAACACACAAAATAGTAAAGTGGGTAATTTTTTTATTATCAAATAAAAATGGCTACTTTACACTATATAAAAAGATCAGAAATTAACAATGTTGGTTAAAACACACAAGAATAGTATACTTTTCTATATAATTTTAGAATGACCATTGATTTTTCACAATTTATTTTAAATACCCCTCTTTCAGACAATTTGTATGTAAAAGAATAGGAATTCTGCCTTGTAATTTGAACTATCCCCCCACTTAGCAGTTTTCGTCTATTTCACTAATAATTATGATAGCTAAAATAAATCGTAAAAATTCAGAAACAGGGCTGAATATACTTTTTATGATAAACAAAAACATATCAGGAGGATATTTTTTTGGGTGAACCTGCCCTTTAAGACAGACGAACGATGAGAAGATTAAGACATCCACTACAATGAACAATCCAGATTTTTTTATACATCAGTCATAAACCACTAGTGGGGACTCCTCAGGTCAATGTGCATCTTGACTTACAAAAAAAAAACACCTTGGATAATTTAAAAATAAAGTTTGGAGGACACACCCAAACGTGCTACATCATCTTTCCAAGAACAATGTGTTGATCAGACACTGTATATCCTATCCTGTTACCAGATACTGAGTTCTTCAAAGTACACAAGAGGTGTTTATGTACACTGGGCGTACGGTTTATAGTCTTATAGCCTATCCGAGAAGACTTGTTCCACCCCCAGAACCATAGTCCGCGTTGTTTTTGCTATGGTTCATGGTTCCCCTGCCTTAAAACTCAGCATTACGACTCACCCACGTAAATTTAAAAATACATACCAAGACAGACCAATAAGACTGTGAGCTAGGTTGGTCATTGGTGATTCTACAGCGTTCTTCTTAAAACACGGTGAGCACACATCCTTAGCTGCGAGTGGTAGCGACATCTTCCTTTTAACGTGATCAGAGACAAGAGTTGGATGCCCCTCCATGGCTTTGCTACCTTCTACTACGTTCACTGGGACAGAATTGAATTCAATTGATTAATCCTTTTTTGCTTGTCATTCGTTATTGGTTAGCATTCCAGCTGCTCAATTATAGTACCTGTCATAGAAGCAATAAGTATTAAAAAAACCAAAGCAAGTAGGTATTTTAAATATCTTGATTTATGTTAGGGTGTTATGTATACCTATTGCAGTGGGGTATCAAGAGGGTGCTTCAGGTGCTTAAGCACCCCCTTGGGTGGAAAAAAAAAAAAAAATTAGCATGTAAAAAATGAAGATTGAGCCTTTGAGCATCCACGTTCAGGAAAAGGATACTATAATGCAAGATGAAAAGAAGTGTGAAAACAATGTTATCTCTACATACAAAAAGGCCTCTAAAAACAGAGAAGGAAAGACATTTTTTGTTTTAAATTTAAAACTCTCATTTTTCTATAATGGCAATGTGTGAAATTTTCCAGCTGCCTAGGCCAGGGCTGCTCCGCCGCCCAGGAAGTTAAGCTTAGCCTACCTACGCCTCCAGCCAGCCCAAATTAGGCTTTAGGCTAGGCCTAGCTAGGTAGGCCCTCTAGCGGGAAACCCCTCTAGCCTACTAGTTAGGCCTACCTAATAACCAAATACAAATCCGCTGGCCTAGCGTTATTTTAAATTCGAGGTATCTGATATCTCTAGGCCTAGCCTAACCGATTCCCCTATTCACGTTCACCGTGTAGGCCTAGGCCTAGGCAAAGAAAGATGCGTACCGCCCGGTGATTGCGAGGGTATCACTGCGAGGATCCAAACCAAACAAAAAGATATCCACACGGTACAGGAGAAACAATGTTCTTTTACGTATCTGATCCAAATTAATAAAACTTAATTAATTTACGGCTACCTAACATTATGTACAAAACAACTATACTGACTGTGTACAGTTTGCTGCCTTCTAAAGCATGTAAAAACTCATCAAATTTCTTTTCAATTGTTTACCGCCATTCATTTGAAACATAACAAGGGAAGTTATCTTTTCCTCTTCAAGTAGCACGCATGCGCACATATACTTATGACGATACCATTATAAGAAGAGGATGTCAATAGTGTTACATTCATTATATCTTTATAATCTACTAAGTAAAATTGATTTTTTTTGTTTAATTAATATTAATACATTCAAAAAATATTTAGGTATATTTTAAAATAACACTATTAATATATGGTGTTCATGAGTTGTATAATCCTTTTCACAAAGTTTCTTCACGACATAATACATTGTTCTTCCCTAAAATTATTCAAATATTTTATTGTGAAAAAAAGTAATTATTTCTTCACTACTGAAGTTTTCTAAGTTAATGTAATAGTGTTTGTTTCATATATAGTTGAATATCGTGTTTAATATTTATTATAATTTGCATTTTTGTAAGACTCAATATTAAATTATGAATATTCATGAAGGAGAGGTGTCTATTTTATCGATTTCGTTACGTCATCAAATACGTACGCTGACCGAATTCGCGCGAAATTTGACGGCGGTATTCTTTATTTACAAGGGAGATCGAATGTACTACTGATTTTCTGGATTGATTTGACTCTTTGTATGTTGTATAAACAACGATTTTAACTTTTATTTTAATTCTTAGTAATATTTTTGTAGAATGATTGGAACAATGGCTGATATCATCCTCAATAATAGTGAAGATATGAAGAGTAATTCAAAATCCAGATCTGTACATTCCAGGCTCGGACGGAACCACCACCAGGCAGCAGGCGGCAACGGTTATCTTAACTCACGGTTGATAGATGGTGAGCTACACACCTCCCAGATAAGGTCTTCAAGTCAGCGAAGAAGGTACTGTAACTTTAATTTTTCTAGAGTCTAGGCCTAGGCTAGACCCTAGGCCTACTAGGCCTATATATTAAAGTGAATTTACTGTATTGAAAACAAATATTTTATTTAAAGTTTCGTGTTAAGGTAAGCCGGTCCTGCTAGGCCGCCTAGCCCTAGGCCTAGGCCTAGGCCTATATGCCCATTAACTGAATATTTGTTCATTTGTTATTTTACAGAGAAACAAGAAGAGAACGTACGAACTCTAGCAATAATGATCGGGATAGAAGTCCAAGGATAAATAAAATTACTTTCAATGGAAAATCAGACGAGTAAGAATACTGCTGTGTACAACTTCAAAATTAAATTGTTTAATCATTTTCATTGAAAAAAAAATTCTTTACACTAAGGCCTAGTACTACTTTGTTTGCTTTTAATATTAAGTATTTATTTATGTATTATTATGGGTTTATTTGTTTATATAATGTATTTGTATGTATTGTCAGGGATGTAATTATGCAGGGCGGTGGTGTGTGGGGCCACCCACCCTTAAGCTTATTTTAAGGCCTTCCACCCATCCACCCTATGCCCCAGAAAAAGGTAAAAATACTGTTTTTAGTCAATAAGCCACCCACCCTTACATTGTTGCTGGCCCATCCTTGGATTTTTTAGCTACACCTCTGTTTGTACTATTATTGTTTATTCAACTGATGAAAAAAACTTAACCGTACATTATTTTTATTGTATCATATTCCTCTTAGTTTTTGGTCAATGTATCTATGGATCTGAAGGGTCCACTAATCAACTCCAAGTAAGAAAGTATGATACATAATCCAAGCAATGAGATACACACCATCGTGACAGGATTCAATAATTCAACCTTCCTAATCTGATGATATAATCTATGTTGAAATAGTAAATCCTGTCATGATGGCATGTACCTCATTGCTTGGATCATGTGTTATATACTTCCATATTTATGGATGTAAACAAATTTCTCTTGAATCTGAAAAGTCGGGTGTAGAAAATTTGACTAATGGTGCTTAACTAGTAAAAGTGTTTTTAACAATGTTAACAAAGACACCTATGTTAAAAAAAAAACTAAGCATTTCCATCCTTCAATCAGTAATCGACTCCTCCCTATTGACTAATTAATTTCATAATTACCACCTTTTATTGTAATAAGGAGGTGTTAATCAAGTGTACTTGATATATACTTTTTTTTCCTTTGTTTTCTAGTATTTTTAAAGAAGAGATTTATATTTGAACTTGCAGGGATGTAATTATTCTGGGTTGTGGTGTATCCTAAAGCTTATTTTACGGCCTCCACCCAGCCTAACTTGAACCTGCCACCCACCCTCTGAAAAATATAAAAATATTTTTTTTTATTCATTTTACTACCCACCCTTACATTGTTGCCACCCACCCTTGGATTTTTCTAGCTACAACCCATAGATTGATATATTTCATTTCCATGAATTTATATTTTATTGTACTTCAATTTTAAAATGGTAAACGCTAAACTGTGATGACATACTATTAAAATTATTTAGTAAATGTTCCTGTCTTTGTTATAATTCAGCCTAAAAATGTTCCACCCACCCTTAAGCTTATTTTAAGACTTCCAACCATCCTAATTTCAACCTTCCACCCACCCTAAGCCTATGAAAAAGGTAACTGTTTTTAGTCTTCATACTACTCACCTATACATTGTTGCCAGCCTACCCTTGGATTTTTTTAGCTACATCCTTGTAATTGCGTTGGTTTTTTTTTCAGACACGGACATCATTATGGAGATGAAAATCGAGAAAGAGACAGGAAAGGTAACAACAGAACAGATAGACGGGGCAAAATACATGAGTAAGTAAAATTATGAAAGTTTTCATTAAGTTTAACTGCCTTCTACGTTTTTTTTTTATATATTTTATTATTAACTTTTATTCAGTTTAGACTTACCACAGATGGACCTCTTGTGAGCGAACACCCTCGGGTCCGGGAACGTGTCCACTTACGGGAGGTTCCGCTTACAAGAATTTCAGGCAATAGAAGACCAAACTTTGTAAAATCACATGTAACTGACATTTCATGGCATTCTCAATGCAAATGGCTCTCAAATTTCTAGAAAACCACATCATATATTTCAATAAATATTATGTACCACTGTAAATATCTATTGGTTCAGTAATATGATATTCAGCCATTAAAGTACAAGGATTTTATACAGAAATTTTTAGTTATACAAAAAAAAAAAATTCTGGGATGGTCACTTATGGGAGATGAATTGACATACAAAAAATCCTAAATTTTAAGTCAAAAAGAGTTTTTGGCCACTTAAGGGAGGTGGCCGTTTAAGAGAGATACCAAATGTACTAATTAGAACAGAAGGAAGAACAAACAGGCTTTTAGTAATTCGCTTCCCAATTGGCTTAGAAACCAAAAGGTACTGGGTGTGGAAAGCAGGATTTCTTGCCTCAAAACAAGACATCCATTCATAGAAGCCTATATGAAGAGAGACTATCTAATGTGGCTGTAGAGGTCGCCTAGACCAGTC
>JAOTQE010138538.1:0-23409 GCA_025631205.1 Nesometra sesokonis
TAGTTTTTTAGCTGTTGCCATGGTAACCAAGGTCGTTGAGCGAAATTTTTGTCATATCTAGTTATCTTGACCAAAGGACTTGCCATATGCAAAGTATAAACAAAATCCATTTTTTAAGGTCTGCCACGCTTGGGTCGATTTTTATGGAAAGGGCCTCTTAAATCTTACTAGTACCCCTACTAAATTCTTTGTCACAATATGGGAATTATATATTCCTATATAAATTATTCATTACAGAAAACATGGGTGCATTATTTAAGTGCATGTAATTACAGTAATCAGCATTTCCGTGACTATAATATAAACTCTCCTGAAACCGATCTTTTAAACACGTGAACTGTGAACAACATTTTTTTTTTAGAATTTGCAAAATCAAAGGTTATCAGTTTTAGGAGAGTTTACGGTAACACATTCAAGTTAACATGCAACAACCCATCACAGGCCTGGATTACACCGACTACCCATTCCTGGTCATCAAACTATCTTATATTATTCCAATGCATGCATATAAAAGTTAAAGTGACACCAATCAACCTCAAGAAACCAATAGTAAGGAAATGGTGGTATACAAAACAAGAAGCAGATAATATTGTATGTACTTTATATTACACATCAAGAAAAGGGTTCTGTTTTTCATCTCAACATTTTGCTCAAGTGGCATAATTTGAAATCAAATGCTTTATAATATTTCAGAAATTATTTAAAGCAAACCATTTAAAATGTTATAGTATACTGTGTAAGTAATGTAATATATAACAATTATAAATTAGGTTTTAGTAATTAGTAACTTCATAGCAATAAATACAATTAAATGTTATAAAAATTTAGTAGTAGTAATATTCATTAAATATAAAATGATATAGTTTTAGGTATTGAAGCAGATTATAAGAAACATTTAATAAGAGAAGGAAAACGAGATGAAATTGTTAATAAAGTTAATCGATGTGTGATCACTTTTTGCCACAAACTACAAATTATTAAACAGAAACAGATTAAAAATTATTTCCATTGTTATCTGATGCTCTTATAGATATCGCTACTTTAGCCATTATCACAGAACTTTTGTTACAATAGATATTACTCCATGGATATAGCTGCAATAGTTATTAGGCAATATCCATGGCAGCTATAACCATTGCTGCATATGTAAAGCTGCTGTAGCTGTGAAGCAACAGCTATAACTGCTATAGCCATTATTTCATAGCTTTAGCTGCTATAGCTATTCATAGCTGCTATAGCTGTAACTGCATAGCTTTAGTTGCTATAGCTATGAAACAATTGTTATAACTGATGTAACTATTACTCCATAGCTTTAGCTGGTACAGCTATTACTGCATAGCTTTAGCTGCTATAGTTATTACTGCTTCTGTTTCAATTTGTAGATGATGCTTTATTAGTACATTCAATACCAATGAAGAGGTAGAAGCCACGCAAACAGAGTACAATAGAGGGTTTAGAATTCCAATAATTTTTACCAGTCATATGCCTGAGTGAGCAAACCATTAAAACATGGTGAAAGCCAAAAGATTATGTGAAAAGGGTTAAACATGTACGTGATACAGGGATGTTAAATCCAATAAAGAGTGCTTGGAATCAAAGTTTCCCTCCAGTTATGCAAATTATCTTCATTCATCCAAGTTGATTGTGAAGAAAAAATAATTGAGTTAAAGCATTTTATGAATAAAAAAATATCTTTGAATTGGTGCCAATTTTCTTAGCTGAGATTGAAATGTATGTGTGCAAAAACATTAAAGAATTATTGTCTGTTTAAAGTTGTTTACATTTTTATGCTTATTTGCAAACAACCAACACTATTATTTAAGTTAAAACACTTTGTATTCTAGATTGGAATTGTTTTCAAAAATCAAGTGCAGGGCTGCAGCTAGAATAGAAAAAGAGTCGAGGAGACTGGGGCCCCTGCACCCATGTAGGGTGAAAATATATTTTTTTAAAAATTGGAAATTTCAGATGAAGCAGCTGTGCCTCATTTGCTTCATGCTGGCTATGCCCTGAAGTGTGCCTATTTTTATTAAAAATTATAGACACAGTGAGTTTATTTTACTGAATCTCCATTTTAAAAGATAGGAAAAGATTGATAATATAATACCCCATTATAAATTTAATGTTACTTCAGATAAATTAATCAGACAATAAATCTTTGCATTTGTTCTGCATATGATAAAAGCAACATAAATAAAAATCACATTTATGAAAAATATAAAACAAATTTCATTTCAGCAAAATCATACTTCAGTAAATTATATACAGAAAAGAATGAATAGTAAATAATAGATACATTTTAAGTAGTGAATTAAATTTGACTTATTTTATGGCAAGTTATATTTTATATACGTTCCCTCTGTTTATTATAAACTAAAATTCTGACTGGCCTCCATGTTTGAAATTATGTGGTAGGGGTGGATGAAGAAAGATTTTCTCTTTTTTTTGGTGAAATTTACATTCATGCAAAGTGAGAGTGCTCTATTAACATATTGCACTTGTCCTACACAAATTGTCTTGTGAAGGTTTTAGATTTGATTTACTAGTATTCGGTGCTGTGTGATTACCCAAGAAAGCCTTATGACTTATTTTCAGTGGGGTCCTTCTGGTGGTGATTGGGCTGCACACTGGGGAACAATCACCTACTTTTTCCCACAGAGTGTACTGTAATCTTAAACATTCAAATAAGCCATTTTGTCTCATCCCAAAGATGGTGTGCAATTTAAAGCCCATTCTACCTGATTCTTTGAGTTGGATATTAAAGGCATTTCTTAATTTTGTTTTAATTTTAAAAACTTTTGAGTGTGACTGTTGTGTAGAGGCAACTAGAGAAGTTAAACAGTATTTTTAAGCCTTATGAATCTAATTTCAGCTTCTAAAATATTTTACTAGAATATTATTTAAGTTTATTACTACTGCTCTTCTATTTTTGTATGGAGCACTCTTGTCTATACGGTCTGGTTTATGACAATTGTGACGTTAATTTAATTGTCTATTTAATAAGATTTTTTGTAATTCGAGAAAACTTAGTCTTCAATTAATGAATTGCTTTCTTTATATTCTAAAAGGTTATTTTTATACCTTAATTGTAAACTCATTTGTTTTAACTATGCATCAATTACATAAATTGGCTACTACAAATTAACTAATTATAAACAATTGACTATTACCAATGAAATTTTAAAGTAAAGGCACAAACTTTGAAGATATAAAAAACAATATAAATGTAAATAAAATTAATATAAATGATTAACTATTTAATTTACAATATGAAGTCCAACATTATGAACAAAAATATAAAATCTCAAACTATATAAAATATTAATTATCAAAGAAAGCAAATGATGAATGAATGCTATTTTCATGCATGAACATAAATGAATTTAACAATGTTATTAATATTTAAAATAGATGGAAATAAATAGCGCAAATAATGAAGAATATGGTATGAAACATGCTAATAGATGTTTTCAAGTTCACGATGGAGATTACGGGAAATGAGAGCATGGCAGACATTCTGAGCATGCTCAAACCATATGAGCATGTGCAGAAAGTTACACTATATTGCCGAGTATGTTAGTTTTGAACTGGCAGGGTCAATTTAACCAAGACTATATAGCTTTATGTCTCACAGAATTATCCATCATTAAGGCCCATTTGGTATTGGTTTTTAGCAATGTGTGAGGACACATTTTGTATAGCATTGGTGCCTTTTTCATGCTAGTGCACTTTAATATCAAGGCAAAATTGGTCATACTCTATATTGCCTAAATTCAAGGCAGGCATCGTGAAATTAAAAACTTTCCACTAAACAATGTAAACAAAAGCAAAGATGTGAAGTGATGTTGTATATCTCTGATCTAATATCTGAGCATTAATAATGTTACATTAGTGTTAAGAAAGAATGAATGTAGACAAACTGATGTATTCAGAATGTTATGCAAGTTATTATTTCAATTAAAATGTTATATATTACTGCCTGCTTCAGGTAAGAAAGTATATTGCACACTCCAAGCAATGAGATACACGCCATTGTGACAGGATTCAATATTTTGACATAAATTATGTCATCATCAGGAAAGATAATGATTCCTGATGATTACATAATTTGTCAAAATATTGAATCCTGTCATGATGGCGTGCATCTCATTGCTTGGAGTATGCATTATACTTTCTTACTTGAAGGTGATTAGTGGAGCTTTGGGATTTTGACTGTCTGCTTCAGTATACATAACCATTATACTGCTTCTATGAATGTATTAGATTTAAATATCAATTCATATAATTTAAAAATACCTACTGAAGTTTATTCCAATGAAATAATTTTGTAGTAATTAAAACTTTAATATTGTTATATTGAAAGTATATAGATTTTAACCATTGAAAACAATATCATAATACTGTAGTTAACTTATTATTTAGTTTTATAAAGTTATTAGTTTAAATTTAAAATTCAATAAATTATTGCGTTAGGTTATATTGTAGGGAAAAAAGCAAAAGTCATCTTTAAAATAAAGCATTAAAAATAGCATAACAACCTAATATCCTTGTTAAAATAAAATTTTAAACCAGCTATAGTTAATGTTAATAAATTAGTTAAAATTTATTATTCCATTACTTAATTGTTATAAAAGTTATTAATATTAATTCAAAATTGAAAATTATTTTGTTAGGTTAAAAAAATGCAACAATCATTTTTAATTTAAAATATAGTAAACCTAGGATTTTTGTAAGTTTTATTAATGATTTAAATAACCAATAATATTTAATTAAATACCGATTAATTATATTAATTGTAATTAATTAGTATTCACATAATCATATTTACTATGTTGAAGGTCTTTTTGATATGATCCAATAATCCAAAATTATATGGTAATGTAAATTTGTATACATTTTTTGAGCTTTCGCTGTCAACAGCAGAGTTCAACATAGTGATATAATTCAGACGATTTCGCCATCGGGAAGTTTCCGGGTGATGCGCCTGTGCACCATGCCACTATTCATAATTAAGCTGCGTTGTTAGCCAGTGAAACAATAAAATATTTTTATTGGATCCTTAAAAAGAAATTCAAAACAAAGTTGAGAATATTCATTAAAAATTAAATTTGTTTGACTTATTGATATATATGTTGATCTCATGCTAAATGTATGGTATGGTACATATGAGAGGATCAATGTATTTTTGTAAAAAGTTACAAAATTGAGTTTTTTTAATACATTTTTTCATAACACTTATATGTAGAAAATTCAGACATAATTTGATATTTCATTATTTGATTAAAATAAACTCATGTTTGATGCGCCACTTATTCCAGAATGAATTATTTCAGGCATGTCACGGCAAAACCACCAAGTTGTAGGAAAATTATTAAAACCATATTACACTTTTCATAAGATTTAAAATGAGGGGTAAATTGTAAAATTCGGACATGCACAACTGAAGTTATTGAACAAAATATACACAAATTGTCTTTGTATTTGTTTATATTTCCTGTTGTTTATTGGCTCATTTCTCAATAACTTCCTGTGCGAAAACTTGGTGGGTTTGCCATGAATAGCCTCATTTTTGGTTTGAGCTAACTCAGAGTTAGCATTATTAGAGGATGTTCAGCAATTTAAATATAATTTTGCTTTTGGTTTTAAATCACAGAACATGCATGTTTCAAATGTTAATTAAATACTTAATTAGGGGATCTCAGGTCAATGGAAATTTTATTTTCAAATATAAAACTTTTGAATATTTCTACACATAGTGGTACTTTAAAATGCAAAGATAAACCTCTCAAAATGCTGAT
Source organism: Nesometra sesokonis (assembly GCA_025631205.1). Classification (NCBI taxonomy): domain Eukaryota; kingdom Metazoa; phylum Echinodermata; class Crinoidea; order Comatulida; family Antedonidae; genus Nesometra; species Nesometra sesokonis. The sequence continues at coordinate 5,799 of JAOTQE010138538.1, forward strand.
TTGATTGATAATAATGAAACATGATGATGATATACTTATATTAATGACAAAACCAAGAGTAACAAAAATGTCATTGGTGATGGTTATTATGTAGTAAATCTTGAATTGAAATTCTTCAGTTTTAATGTTTGTTGTTCTAAGACATGGCACATGCATCGGCAGTGACAAGGTATTCGCCAAAACAAAGAAAAATATATGAATTTAAAATGTTTGTTTTTTCAACAAAATGGAATGAAAAAAAAAGAAAAATGAAGATAATATTGGACGACTGGAGGGCGAGACCTTGACTTCCAAATAAGGAAAATGTACTCCGTGACTGACTTAAGAGGCCGCTAAATATTCCTCCGCCTCCGCTAGCATCGGCACTGTCCTTATCCCCATTAGCTCCGCCGTCGCATGGATTCGATTGTGTTTTGGTGACTCTTCGTGATGAAGTTTGGGACTTACTCCTAGTTAGTTTCCCATCAGCCACAGATTTCATCTTCTTAGAGTTATTTCCAGTTGGACTGACGCATATTCCATTCGGCTGAAACAAAAAAAGGAAAGAATTTCTGCTAATAGCAAAGACTAAAAAAGAAAAAAACAACAGACAAAAAAAAGTCTGTGTAATTCAAGCCTGATGGACTCCTAAAAATATCGGTTAAAATTTTCTGTTGCGTTTTCTCATGACATTTTGGTTACATTAAAAAAAAATTCCTAAAAACTGTTAAAAAATGCATATCGTTATTTTAAAATTGTAAGATATGTATATAGAGTTGAAAAAAAATATAGAAAAAACCATAATGGGGCCTGCTAAAAAAGGCCTTTTTATGAGAGTGATCAGTAATTTACTACTAGTCCAAAATGAATTAAGTATGTTAGAATTGTTTCCACTGCAGCCATTCTAAGGTTTTCAGTTTTTGTGTGTAACAAGACAACTGACAAATAGAAATTACCTACTAAATGATATTGTTTTAAAAGTGAGTTATATTTTTTGCGAGTTGTATGGCCGAGCGGTTAAAGCAGGGAAACCGTGAACCATGCATAAATAACAGCACAGGTTCGAGGCCCGCTCGCACCATGGTTCTGGTGGTGGAACAAGTCTTCTCGCATAAGGACTATAAACCGTAGGCCCAGTGTACAAAAACGGCTATTGTGCACTATAAAGAACCCAGTACATCTTTCGAGACGAGTAGGGGGTTACCCCGGTGTACTGGTCCATACACAAACCCTGCCATGGACAGAAGGATGTGCGCTAATACAGTAGCTGCATAGGACATGACGTGACCCTTAGAGGAGTAGCAAGATATTGACTGTGCAACATCTAGTCCACTGCGCCTTTGATAATTCAATTTGAATTGAATTGGCGCAATATAAATGTCTAAACTGTTATTTTGATGAATATTTATTAAATTACACAAGTACACAAAAACATGATGAAATGTTTTCACATTTTTCATGGATAAGATACTAAAAAATAAATAAATTAGTATTAGTTGTCAGTTTATTCTGTATGCACAAGATATATGTGAGGTTTCACCACAAAATGAGTCGCATCGTAGGTAAGATCAAATTGAGATAATCATCAAAACTGGTGAGAAATTTAGTTTTAATCAATTATGAGTACTATGGTGTTTATTTTATTACAATATACTTTTAGGTCAGTTTTCAGTTTTCGACATAACTTATGTCATCATTTTGTAACTTTACCGGCATGCCATGCAAGGGACTGTCCATAATGTAATGCATGTTACGGGGGGAGGAGGCCTTTGTGTATGTTGACATAATTTATGTTGAAATATTGAATCCTCCCATACTTTCTTATTATTGTTACACACCTGTTCAGCTGCAGCTGTTCCTCCTGCAGCCTGACGAGACCGCTCTGAATCCGTCAACTGTTCAACGATATCGCCGAGACTCTGTGGAACTTTGGGCTTCTTCGGCGACCTAGGAGTACGTTGATATGGGTCAGCTGATCCATACAGATTTGGGGTTCCCATTTGTAATAAACTGATCTTTTGTATGTAATCCACTATCACCAAGCCATTCACAGTACCAAACGCAATTCTACAATAAGAAATATAATATTACCATTATTATTATGTAGTGTTTACAATGTCACTGTGTATACTTACTTTGAGAATTAAGTTTTCTTAGCTCCCAAGACTCCAGGATTGTCATGGAGTCACCAGGAATTTCGCATGATCTCCTGGACGAAAAAGCGTTTTCACCATAGATATATTATGGCTAGATGGTGAACTTTACATTTTAGAATTGCAGTCCCATGTAGGTGCCTACTATTTTGATTTCTTCAGCCTTTGCCACAAACATGTAAGTTAAATAATAATAACTGTTTTAAAATTATTGTATTTTTAACATTGTTTTGTTATACAAATTATTTACATATGTCACACATATTTTATGTTGTCAATGTTTTTATATTTTGATTAAATTTACTTTCATTTATTGATAAATATGAAACTTCTATGAAAGATTGCACGTGCACATTTTCAACATGGCAACAGGGTTAGAACGTAACGCGATTTGATTGGTTGGATTCCAGAATAGTGGGCACTACATGGAACTGCACTTTGGGGCTATGTATTCTGTGGAAGTTCACCATCTAGCCGAAAATATATGTAGGATATTCACCGATAATTTTACATTTATATGATAATGAAGCAGAAATTTAATTGTTTCTATGTTAGTAATAATAGTGTAGGCCTATTAACAATGACAAAGCAAGGATGTTGAGATTACCAATGAGGGTACATGTATGAAAATCTGATGTAGTACGTGGTTAAAAATGGTTGTCCCAATAATGTGACAAAATCCCCCTGAATTCCATCTTTCCAAATTGGGACTTGTAATGTAATTTTCAAATTCGGCACCCATCCTACAGCCTATTTATATCCTACATGAAGTAGTATCAAGATATTTTTATAATCATTATATCATCAACCTTTTAATATTTTCCATCCACCAACTGATTTTTAGCTACATCCCACAAAATACAAATATTGTTACAATACTATACATTATAATACTGTAATTATTATTATTTTATGTATTCTGTCTTTACACGTAATATCACATTCAGGTCTAAGGCACTGATTTCCAAAGAGGTTCAGTTTAAACTTATATATTCATATTATACACATCTATTTATGCAATTATTAATAATCAGTAATGTTCTACTTACAAGCCATAGAATGAGTTGATCTGAAGGCATGTTACAAGTGGTGGCGGTTCCCCCTCTGTCCAAAGCAGCTGACAGCAGAGATCTGGTTGGAATCCCATTGTGTATTTCTGTGAGCCGGATTTCACTCTCAGGTTGGGGACACCATCTCGCATACCCTCTCCCGAGCTGGTACTTGGTTTATGAGCACCGGTGCTTGGGTTAGGGCTTGGTGGGGCTGCTGGTGGTGGTACATTGTTTGAAATACCTGCTGTGCTCTCAGCACTGAGGGTACTTGTGTTCCGCTTGAGTGAGTTTGGTGGTGGCATTGGTGGTAGCTCCGTCTCTGGCGTATCCGGGTCTTCCACTTCATATATAATGGATATTTCCAAACTCTGACAAATTTATTATAACTGATTTTTAATTTATATAATAACATACAGATTCAATTCAATACATACCATTTATTCACTTCACAGAAATTAAACTTGGTAGTAAACATTGCATTTCAATTAAAAATGAAAAACTAAAATTGTTAGTAAATTTGTATATAAATAATACAAATATAGTTATGTCTAAATGAAAGTAAAGAAAAGAAATATGGAATGATAATATAAAATATACAATTATTTAAAACCATTGTTAGACAAATAAATTTTCGTGTTCATCTTCAGATGTCAAGGTGCCTATCTGTCATGTTTCAAAATTCAGTTCTGAACTCCTGTCCCCTCCTCCCTCCCTGCAAAAAAAATTTAATAAAACAGGCATACTCACCGAGACCTCACAAGATGCCTCCAGTTTACTGAATCTATACAGTAGTAAATGTCCGCTAGCACCGGCAACTAGCAAGATGCGACTTTCGGGACACATGGTAATCTTCTGTATCGCATACGGCTCTTCCTCACCATCAAGGCTCTTGTGTTGTTTTCCTTTCTCAAATACCTTTGCTGTCTTCAACTTATATAACACTTGTAAAGTTACTGTTAAAATATATAGTCAACGATAATCATTCAATCAAAAATCAAGTGATTCATTTACAAATTAAAAGTTATGGAAATGCCTTTAAAAAAAACTTTTTTGACCTTTACTTTTTTTTAAATTATGTTTAGTTGTGGGTGGAGACATTTTTTTTTGGCTAGTTGAAGCTAAAAATGACTTTGAAATACAGCATGTTATTTAGATACAATCAGAGGTGTTTTATAATACAGATATTCCCTGCTTTGAGGTGCAATTTTAACATTTGACATTCTGAAGGATTATTTTTTTCTTGAGGGATTATATTTTCTGAGAGAAATATATAATTCCCAAGGAGATGTCAAATGTTATATTACAACAATAGAAAAGGCAATATCTGTTATATTACATATCTAATTCGTTTAGCATAGGCCTAAAATTCAACATTTGCATTCCTTACCACAGCTTATGACCGGAGATATGCTTTGAGCTCTGTTGTTGTGAATTTCTTGGCTATGAAATATTCACAGTCTATTACACATTTTATGTTTTTACTGCTTCATAACTTACTCCCAACGATCATAACTCAGATGTTCACAATTAAAAGTCAAATCAACAAATACAATTTAAGAACCTCCAACAAGTTACACATTCCGTTTGTCAGACTTGAAAGAAGTCAATTATTTGTAACAGTCACTGGACCACGGTTGTGGAATAATCTTCAAATAGACACCACAAAACTAACCTCCTCATCATTTAAAGGACAACTCAAATCTCATTACTTAAGGCTGTACCATTGCTAATATAAGTCAATAATTAATTCATAATTATGTCACTTGTTTATTGTTTTATAAATAATAATTGTATATATATATTTTTTTTTCTTAAAGGATCTCCTCGAGACAAGGTTCGCCTTTTAGAATGAGATCCTTACAACAGTTCTTTTTGTTACTTTTTTATGATGTAATTTCGTTTTGTTTATATTGTACTTATAATTTATTAGAGCTGTTGTTAAATAAATGGTGTTTATTCACACCACAAAACTGGAAACTGGAACTGGATGAATTCACAACAAATTTTGTACACCAAGAATCCCTTTCGTCAATAATTCTGTCCAATTTGCTTCGTCAATGGATTTAAACCTATCAAAAGTAGCCATTTTTGAAGAACCTACTTCACTACGAATGAAATCCTGAGTAATATCTGGTGACATTAGAGACTGGACACTATTCGATGTTGTATTTTCCTCTTTTTTAAATCTTCGCAGCACTATTCAAGTGATGCTATTTCAAACAATCATGTACTAGTATTTAAAGAGGCTATGTAATATATTTTGATTTTATTTTTAGTTTGATACAGCTATTTTTCAATTTACTTACTGGGCTAAAAAAAAGTAAATTTCTGAGTGGGTCCTTTTTATATAGATGAACGACAAAGTAATTTTTAAAAACGTAATCATAAACAAAATGTTTATTTAGTACTTTACATACACATAGTTATAACTATGATAATATAGGAATTTCCATAAATAATACTTGGATTTCAATTATTACCAACATTTAAACTTGCATTGAAAAGGAATAATAAGTAAGTTGATTAAATAGATTTGATTTGAGTAAAATTTAAAAATAAAAAAATAAATCCCAAATGTACAACACCCAAATTGTCTGAAATATGCTTGGATAACACAATTTGTTAGGTCTTATAAGGGTGGAGAAATTAACATAAATTATTCAATACATACCTTGTGATGCATCCCAGAATTTTAAGGATCCATCCGCATGCCTTTGATATAATACAAAATATACCATGTTAAGAAATAATATTTTCAATATTCTAAATCACCCTATCCACTATGCGCTTATGGCACTCACCCATGACATAGCAGTAAAGAAAAGATTTAAAATAGTTTAAAACATGAAATTAGATTGATGTAAACAGATTCATCTTGAACATTTATTCAAATGCTGTCAATATTTTGTGTTGTAGTAGGTCATTTCAGCAATGATTAGTAAACATGTTAAATACATATAAATACATATTTATATCTGTAATTACAATTTAGTTTTATGAATATATACTATAGTTAAATGAGTGACGACACTGCAATGATTAGTTCAATTTAATGAATATATTAATATTAGTATATACACTGCAATGATTGGTTAAATTTGTATCAATATATTAAATTCAGCGCGTGCATACATACCCAGTGATTATGATCTCCTGGTCACTGCTCCCTCCTGTACCCCACTGCCCTCCTTTTATAGGCCAATTCTGTGAATTAAAAAAAAATCAATGCAAATAAAACAGTTTGGGGGAAGGATGGGTTAATAGGCAGGCTTAAATATTAGAGTGCTAAGAGCAATACATTCCTTAATTCTGTTTACGTTTCATTTCTTAGGTTATGGGAACAATTACCATCATTAATCAAAAATTCTTCTTCTATTGCAATCTTCAAATCTGCTTTGTCTGAAAATTTTATTTCTTTGTAATTTAGTGTGTGTTTTAATGGAGAGAGTGCAGAATCTGTTTGGGCTCATTGCCTATTCTCTTTCCAGGTTAATAATATCGAATAAATATTATTATTAATGAAAACATGGAGAATATGTATTTATAGAGCTCTATTTAAGTCTCAGGATGCTCTGCCCATAATTACCCCAATATCTGGCAATGATTTTTTTCAGTAAGTGCTGTTGTTGTATGAATTGTTGGTTGTACAATGGCTAGCTTTAAATTTGCAACGACATGAAATGCAGAACACAAGAAACGCTCTCAGCTGGGACTGGCATCACATGCATTCTACGTTCAATCGATATCAATGATGAGCATGTAGTACATGGCGTAGGCTTGAATTAATACACATCAAAAATTCAGTGAAACTGCCTATTTTAAATTATTTTCTACAATTAATATATATCTATGATATTAGATGTTATTAAACCTCAATTCCATCATTATTGGTACTGTGTTGTGGAAATGGAAGCAAATATCATCCACTGATCTGTCTAAATCATAGATTTATTATTACGGCTAGATGGTGAACTTCCACAGAATAGATAGCCCAAAGTTCAATTCCGTGTAACCGCCTACTATTCCGGAATCCAACCAATGAAATCGTGGTACGTTCTAAGACTGTGGCTATGTCGAAATTGTGCACGCACAATCTTTTATAGAAGTTTGAAATTTATCAATAAATGAAAGTAAATTTAATCCAAATCTATAGACATTGACAACATAAAATATGTGTGACATATGTAAATAATTTGTATAACAAAAAAATGTTAAAAATACAATAATTATATTTACATTACATGTTTGTGACGGAGGCTGAGAAATCAAAATAGTAGGCGCCTACGTGGACTGCCATTTTACAGTGTTAAGATCGCCATCTAGCCCTAATAATGAATCTATGGTCTCAAATACAGGCCGACAATGCAACACACTGTTCTGCCATGTGCAGTGGCTTTGGCATGGTGACAGTATGTTCGTTCCACTTCACTCTCTAATAAATCTTAAAAGCACTTTTATTGAAATGATTATGGGCATGGATACAATTTAGTAATTATTACTTGTATACTTGTATTTTAAACCATTTTTTATTAAAAAGTTATATCGTAAGTTAATTATGCAACCTTAATTATGCACTGAGGTGGCTATTTAAGAGTGGGTTTTTTTAAAAAATCATGCATGGTGTCGAACTGAATTGAAAATGCTGCTTATTCAGGGCACTACTTATAGAGTTACGGTAGTACCATCCTTGATGAGATCCAAATGAAGTAGAGTTAATACAATACACATTGAAATCGTATGCCTTTTTTATTGCCTCAATGCACTTTATATTCAAAGTAAATAGCCAGGAAATAAAAAATAATGCTGGAAAAATGTGTATAATTTAGCAGGTTCACTGCCCCTACATGCTTTTTTAAATTGACCATGTACACCAACCCAAAATAGAGGAAGCTATAACATTTCCATCACCTTGGTAACTAAAAAAGCTACTATTTACCCCAAAAACTAGAGGGTGCACTTACTTAAGTATGTCCCTTGCCAGTTATCATTAAGAGTTAGCAATTCTATAACCATAATATAGGGTGGCGCCCTTACCTTTTTGCTGTAGTTTGTCTTCTTCCTGCTACTGTTTGAGCCAGCAGAGTAGAGGACTGGAATCAGATCAGCAGGACAATCAGCAAAATATTGCACACATGTAACAGGTGATTCATGTAAATCCATTGGGTAGGGATTCTCAAAACATGGGTACCTAAACAAAATTATAAATTGTAAAGTTAAAAGAATAATTGTGCCTCATAATAGGGGCATGTCATACCAAAACCACCACAAAGGGAGTTATTGAGAAATAAGCAAATAAACAACAGGAAATATTATACAAATATATACTGAGATGAAAAGCTCTTGTTAAAACTATGGGTCCCAAAGTGACTGCAAAAGCATAATTGCTGAGGGGCACAGCCTCAAAGCAAATAATACTTTTGCAGACACTGAGAGATCCATGGATTTAATCCAGAACCTTTCATCTCAGTATATATTTGTTTTATATACTGGATTCATACTTTCTTGTTCATTGATTGGTTTTGATCCCATGTATATGGTACCAGTGAGAGTTCATTAGGAGAAAATTGTGTAGACAGAATTGTCACATTGTTTCAAGCACACCTAGTGCCCTTGATCACGTGACTAGTTAACTGACCATAAAAAATAAAATTGCAAAATCGTGTTTGGGCTTTTTTTTTTTTTTTAATATTTAAAAAAGTTTTGAAACTAAATAAGAAATAGGAACATAAATAAAACATTTTTCATTGATTGAATATTGAAATATTAAAGTTTCTCTGTTACATTTTTTCCTAAAATAGAAATTTAATCAGTTTTTAGTGACTCCGCATAGCGAGATAGGCCAACGGAGCCTAGCTTCAAAACTTCAAAACTGAAGGAATGTTCATTGCAAACCCATAACTTTACAGATAAATCATGAATGAAAACAACATCAATTAGAAAATTAAATAGTTACCCTGGTGATGTAAGGTCGACTACTACTAGGTCATTGTTCAGTAACACCAGTATGGCATGAGGGTCTTGGTTTTCAGCTGAAACAAATAAAATATTAAAATTAAATCTTCTAAAAATAATAGTAGAGTACAGCAGTTAAATTTATGTCCATATGTAACAGATACAAACCAAAGGACAGATAAGTCACAATGCTAGTTTTCCACAAAAAGCAGAAACAAAAAATACCATTTTTCAATTTTTTTCAATTTCAAAAACAGTTTCAATATTCAAATTTTATACTACATTAACAATTTTGAGATATATGATCACAAAATATTTTAAACTGATACTGCTTAGTACACTGATAAGCAATTTTCAAATGGATTTTCTCAAAACTTAAATTTCAAATGTTCAAACTTTAACTGTTCATTACTTTGCAAGGAAACATTGTATACAACTATTTATTTTGCATGCTTAAGATTATAATGTATAGTCTAATAATTTATAAATAACACAATTGTCAATATTTCGAAAGACAATATATACAATTAAAGAAAAAATTATACTTTCAAGATTTCTGGTCAGTCTAGATTGGGTAACACAGATTTTTTCATAACTCATGAAACATTATTTTATAAATATTGCTTACCACTTGGCCAAGGCGTTTCACACAGGCATACAAAATCAATGACTGGATACTCCATTTCGAGAACGGTGGTATTTTTACCCTGTATGATGGTGACACAAGGCGTACCAGTACCGCCCTTCTCCTGACATAGACCACCAGAGAATACTACATAGGGCTCACTGAAATTAAGAATATCCAAATCATGAGTACGATTGAAATGGCAACTGCTTTATGTTAAAAAAAAAGAGGATGACCAAGATCAAGGTGGAGGAATGAACTCATAAGACATGTGGAGAAATCTGCATGGATAGGGATAACTATCGATAGAACCGAGTGGCAAGATTTGGGAGAGGCCTATACCCAGCAGTGGGATGACAGACTGATGATGATGATGATGATGATTGAGTAATTATGTGTTTGGATAATTGTTAACTAGCTTGTATACAATGGTGGATCCACTGCATGCTATGACAACTGTCAAATTGGCTGATTGCCTCTATTAAAAAGGATTTCTACTATAAAACAGGCTGCTGACAGAGAATATAGGTACTATTAGAAACATAAAACTGGCAACATGGTTAAACATTAGAAGAAAAAGATTATTTTTGATTGTCGAATCTAAATAGTGAATTTATCACCTTGATGGACATTTTAGTAAGTGCTTTGGGCTGCCGAAAAGTGGGCCCCAAAAACGAAACATTAGATCCATCCCTGTTGAAGACACAGCTTTAAAACTGTAATCACACACATGAATTAAAATTAAAAAAAAATCACAGGCATGGATTGTTTATGTGGTTAGTTTTACAATCATTTTGTTTGAGTTTAATTTTTCTATTTTGAACTTAATTATATGAACATGTTTTCTTAAAGGCCAATACTCCTGTTGTGCTAGTGTGAGATATGCCATATTTTAATGGTGATGGTCCTATCCCATTTTGTTAAAACAAATTTGTGTCCATCACCCCACTAAAAAAATATGTGGACTAAATTAAATTACATAGTATTACCCTAATTTGGCAGACTTCCATTCCACTTTCATAATGGGGGCACATGGATCCACTGGCCTACCTCCTTTTACTGCAACTTTACCTAGTTAGAAAAAAAATGGTATAAATTATATCACATTACAATTACATAAGCAAAATGCAGTTTAAAGGTCATTTTCAACTAATCAAATTTGTGATTTGTAAACCAAAAGTAAACGACTGTATGTCTGAGCAGTTCCTTGTTTTAACTTAAGTCCTTCACCAAACAGTTCACTTTTTTCTCCAGTATTTTGCTGTGGTTTGAATGTTTCCTCATTTAAGAGGAGCAAAAAAATGTGCAGCAAATTGGAATAAACTTGGTATGCCCATGAACCAAAACACTAAACGTATAGTCAAAATAGAAATGCAAGGAAATGCATGTTAAGCCTGTTTTCGTGTCAATTATAATTCCAAAATCGCCGATTTGAAATGGCATTTTGAATCATTATAAAACAAATTCAAATCATGCTGGATCGCTATATTTCCTATTTACTATGCCTTGCCCAAAAAAATTTGTACATCTTCGCGACATATTAAAATCGTAATAAAACAAATTTAAAGAACTTTTCAACTGCAATTTTTATAGATTAGTTAGATAATTGTATATGTTATGAAGCAAGTTACAACTCCAGAAAATTGAATAACTTTGACGATCAAATCGTCAACTTTTTTGACGTCAAGAAAGTGACCCTTTTCCTGCCGATCATTGTCAACTTTTTTGACGTCAAGAAAGTGACCCTTTTCCTGCCGATCATTGTGAAAATCGTTATTTTTCAAATCAATGATCAAAATTGCCTTTTGAAATCGCTGTTTTTGGGATTAACGATCAATGGGAAAACAGGCTTTACAGATAGCATTTATGATTTTTTTTACATTAATATGTCAAATAATAGGATACATAAATTAAACATTTATATATGTTAGGTAGAATACTACATATATTTGTTGATTTTTTTCCTCAACTCTGACAAGGAATATAGCGAAACTCATTACTGTTGAGAATACTGCGAAAAAAATCACAAGTTGGTCGTTCTCGGGTGGGACTCAAACCCACTTCTCCAGGTAACTAGCCTGGTATCCATACCACTAGACCACGAGCTTGAACTTAATGACTCGGAATCGAAATAGAGCCAAGTTTCGGTATATTCCTTGTCAGAATTTGGAAATTTTATCTACTATCAGGGTTCTTACACCTTAAAAAAGTAAAATTCAAGAACATTTCAAGGACATTCCAGGTCATATTTTATAAATTTCAAAGAAACTCAATCAATGGTCTTGCCATGCATTGTAATGTTTTCTAAATTTCAAGAACATTCAATCAATAGTCTTGCCATGCGTGGTTCAAAAAAAATAAAAATTAACTTTTGGAGTTTAATGAAAATAGCTAAGTTTACCTCAACTAAATTTCAACATCATATAAATTTCCAGGACATTCAAGGACAATTAGCATATTCCAGGAGTTTCCAGTACTGGAAAATGCTTGCTTGTTTTTCCAGGACTTTTAAGAAATTCAGGGATGCGTATGAACTCTGTATTATAAACAAAGAGTTTAAAATGTTGGCATCCTTAATAGAACTCACCATGTGGATATGTAACACTAACAGGCTTTGTTGGACACTTGATATCCCAACAACTCAATGAGCCATCTGTATGACTACACATAAACTGACGTCCCTCAAAATGCCAGCTTATTGAACGAATTGGTTGAGATCCATTGAAACGGTTTTCTGCTGCTTTGGTACGAAGGTCCCAGATGACGGCAGTGCCAGACTCAAAGCCTATCAACAACTGTATAATATTAAATAAAAAAAATGAATAAACTAATCTGTTTATATGTGTGCAAGCATCTTAATCTGTTGATTGTTCAACCACAAACCACAGTTGGTTGGTTTGTCAGTTGCTTTTACACTTTCAACTACATTTAATATTCTATTTCTAATATAGCAGAGCTCCCAAGTCTCCAGAAATGTCCTGCAGTCTCCAGGAATTTTGAATCGTCACCCAAGCTGCTGGAATTATGAAAATATTCTCTCGTAATTTGTCTTCAGAAAATTCTTCAGGTTTTTATTAAATGTGAAGTTTAGCAGTTTTGTTTATGAAGAGTAATGGCGTACCTCAACAGTGAGAAATATGTCAGAAATTACTGTTTCATATTAAGCAATGTGTTCAGCTTTTAAACAAGGATATTTTACACACATTTTATGAAATGTACACATTACAAATGGTGGACAGATGACCACAAAAAAATCTCCAGGAATTCTGTTTTTACAACTTGGGATCTCTTATAGTCAAACTGACTTTAAATCTAGCAGGCAGTCTTTCTACAGTAATATCCGTTCATCATTATATTGATTAACTGGTCGGTCTGTCAATTGCTTAGTTGAGGAAATGATGCATTTTACTTGAATTTTGGTTTTGTTTCCCATTTATGGCTTTAAAAAATTAACCATTACTTAAGAATTATCTACAATCTTTCAATCTCTCTTCAGTTGGTATGGCATGCTATAGCTACTAAGTTGAATTTACACACTTTCACCACCCAACTACACAATTGTATCTGCAGAACTGGCAAAACATTGACAAATTGTTCTTGCAGAATTCCTCAGGATGGAATGTCCAAAGAATAAACCTCATGTCTGCCAGCCGACTGTGCGCTCTTGGATAAAGGCATTTTAAAGCAATTCTTCAAGCTACCTAGCTATACAATGGGTGCAGGCAAATGTTTTGTGATTGACTAGCATCAAATCCAGGGTTACTATTATACTACAGATTTTTACAACCCATAATTTAATAAAATTGAAAACTCCAAACCCAATCATTCCTTTAGTAATTTAAAAACAGTATTAAATGTAACTATACTATGTAAATTGTATAATTTACCTTGTTTTGATCAGTAGGACAATCACTTAAATGTATAACTGGACCAGGTAATGTCTTACGAGACCTGTAATGAACAAAAATTGGCAGCTTTATAAACAACATCCAGTATCAAAAAGAGCGATCGCTCACCAGGTTCGCACTTCCACTGTGATTCCGGGGAGTAAAAGCATTCTTTCATTATTACTCTACCACTAGTAGGCCAGGTCACATGGATTTAACTAAGGTTTTTAGTAGATTTTGCACACAAAAAAACAGCCAGACACTTCTGTGGTGGGACTCGAACCCACGAATCTTTGCTTTTGTAGAAAAATCATGTTATATGATGTCTTAACCGACTGAGCCACTCAAACGCTTCATGGTATTGAATATATTTTACACTACATCATAAAAAAAAAAATTGTTTTGTGGGTCTAGGGGAAACCCTGGGGTATAACTTTAAAAATAGGCGATTGCAATTGAAGGTTTGTTGGAAATGTTGTCTAATTTATGTGTACAAAATTTCATGCACCTCCGTTCAAAACTGGCGAGGTTGGAAGCTTTTAAAGTTTGGTCGGAACAACAACAACAGCACAGACCTAAAAAGTTTACAGCCATCTCTCTTTCAAAAAAAACCTTTGGAACACTGTTTAGATTTCCAGACAGTTCAGTTTGGAAAGAGTTCACTTACATTGTTTGTTTTTTAATTTTGAGACTATGTCCGGTTGTGGGATGTTTTGTTTTGATAAAGTAGAATAAGGCAAACATTTACACGTGTATGTAACCCTACACTATGCAGTAATGTTTGGATATCTTATGTATTGAGTGGGCACACAGTAAACATGGGAATGTTTGGGTATCTGATGTGTTAAGTGGGTAGACAGGGTCCTATCACTAAATCATGCTATTGCTCAAGATGACTTAAATTATTTAAGGATGAGTAAAACAATAACACAGGTAATTTGTGTGATAATTGGTTTTCATCATAAGACTAGGTATACAAAAAAAATAATAATTGGTAATTTGTTTGAGTTTCACTTTTAACATATTCTATTCTTGTTTAGTATGTTAGTAATTGTTAGGCAAACTGCAAAATGCCAAAATGATAAAATTGCTGTGTTCATTAGAGAAAAAATCTTATTATAGACAGTGAGCATTTACCACTGTGAATCCTTTGTGAAAGTGGGTAGAGAGTGCAGTCCTAACTTCATGTAGACATCTTTTTACTATATAAGAATTTGTGGGTGTCTGTGTTCTTGTGGCTTTAATTCTAATTGTTAAAATGTCTAATTTCAAATCAACAAATGTAGCTAAAACATTCAGTACTATTATTAGTATTATTATTTTTAGCTCAAAGGTGTGTAACATACATTACTTTTTGAGATAGAATCCACAGACATAACCCGTAAACCAAGGAACAGCCACCTACTAAACCACTAGATGCTTCTGATTCATGACGGTAAACATTGAGTGCGGAAAAGGATGAACAATAAGCCTATGTACGTCTGTAACATCTGTATTATACACCATCCTGTAGTTTATCAGAACGGTATTTTTTAGATTTAACATGAGGTGTAAGACCACTCCTGAACATTGTTTGTTTGTTTATTATCTTTGCCACACACAAATATAAAATATTACAATTGTTGAAAATTAAATATAGATATAAAAAAAGTGTGCAGATGGAGGTCAATATAAGTTTGAGAACAAACTTTAAGCTTTGACCACCAAATACTATTAATGTATAAAGACCTATGACGGATGTAAACATTGAGTCGGGTTTAAAATTGTAGACCAAATGTGGCAGAACCAAGCAAAAGGAAGGACAAGCCAAAAAAAATTAGTAAATATAACGCCGCACATCATTATCTTAAAAATGAAAAGCCATGAACGATCAAGACCTAAACATTTTTATTGTTTGTTTTGCCTTACAATAAATCGAATAAAAATGCTCAACAATACGAAATGTGTAGGCATATGACTTCACTTCATAAACATTTAAGTCACAATGATCATTCCAAGACTATGTTTTATTTTATTAGTTTTCTCTAATTTTATGCACTACGAAAGTATAATGCATACTCCAAACAATGAGATACACACCTTCATGACAGGATTCAATATTTCGACATAAATTATGTCATCATCAGGAATGTTGCATTATACTTTCTTACTTGAAGTTGACTAGTGGACCATACAGATTATGCAGTAATTTAATGTAGTTTTAATACAGGTCCTTATAACTTAATTTACTATGATTTTGTACAATAGTCTACCAAGGCTATTTTAAACATATTGGTTTCCTATCAGTTCAATTAGGCCTTAATTCAGCCGATAAAACAAGTTTTACACAGTAGTTTTGAGCTAGGGTTATACTCTCCCCCACTCCACCATCAGTGATAAAAAAATACACAAACATATCCATAACATAAACAATTGTAAGTTGAACTTGATTAAAAAATAATAAAACAAATAAATAGTAAACTCAACATCCTCATCATCTACCAGAATCAAAAAGCTCCATGTCACAACCTATTAAACAAAGTTCTGCCAACAACAAGCAAATCCCTTCAGTGTGAATTATTAAATAAAATCTACAAAAGACCAATAATATTTACTGTAAACAGCAAACTTTAATGTGTACTGTAGTTCCCAGCCTATGAAATTAATGTGAAGATGTGATATTTTTGTTCTACATAGCCAAGGATTATAAATACCAAAAATCATCACTGTCCTATTAAGTGGCAACCCCTTCAGAAAGCAAACATAAGCATGATGATCTACATAATATCATAAGGATACTTAGCAAGTTGTTTTTGGTCTTGAGAAAAAAAAAACCTTATATTGTATCACACTGGATTTGAACCCATGACCTCCGTTTCAAAGGCAAGCACCTTAGCTACCAAGCTACAGATTCACAAAAAGATTAAAAATGTGATATCTTTTGCAGCACAAATACATTACCATAGCATAGTACTGTTAAATGTCCAAACACAGAAACCATTTCCCAATTTATTTCTTCACCCAAAGGACCGTGCAATGCACAAGTTAACAACCATCGAACACCAGATACATATTTTATTTTAAACTTACGTTATTATAATTTGTATAAACTGTAACAATATGAATATAGCAGAAATTAATACATATTTGGGATATATCATTAAAGCCAGTTTTCCTGTCGATCGTTACTCCCCAAAATGGCGATTTGAATCGGCGTTTTCGATCATTAATTTTGAAAAAAATGACTATTTTTACAACCGTCGAACAGTGACCTCGATCAACTGCCCCCCCCCCCACACTCCCTTTCGGAAAGTAAAATATATCAATATTATTAACATTGTCTATAAAGCAACAATATTTAGCAAGAATTGATTCTTTAAAATATCCCTGAGGCCATTTCCAGATATCTATAGACCAAAATTTCCCGGAGAGCATGCCCCCGGACCCTGCTAAAACTTTGACTCTCAACCAGCCTGCCCCTTTCCCCTTTCCCCTCCCCTTTTCATAAAGTCTGCATCTGCCCCTGAGAATAAATCAATCAATAACCAAAATTATATATAAATGCAAACGTGTTCAGGCTCCTGTAAAAACAGACCGCAGAACCTCACTTTGCTAGTTATTACCATAAAGACAGTGTAAGGCAAGTCATTTTTTTTCTGGGGCCTAGATTGTGGAATTGATTACAGTGCTTTGGTCTCTGTGATAAGTATAATAAATCAAAATAATAGTAGTAGTAAGGCCAAAAAAAAAAAAACCTTATATTGGCGTAACGGGCCAATAAATATAGGGTAGGTAGGTAGGGTGTTTTTTGTTTTTTTTTTTCCCAAGAAAAAGACAAAAGTCATTTTTAAAAACAATTTTAACCATTTTATTCAACACAAGTACAATTTTGCAAAGGCTTCAATGTTTTTTTTTTTTGCCTTTTGTTAACTTATGATTTAAATGGTCGTTGTTTTGGAAACTGTTTTCCTTCATTAATGCACT
>JAOTQE010138539.1:0-11779 GCA_025631205.1 Nesometra sesokonis
AAAACTTTATCATCCGTTGGTGGCGCACTTTATTAAAAAATTGAAAATATAATATACAGACTTGGAGCAAGTCTAATAAAAACGATGCACCGTTCGCCGTTGCAGCATCGCATAGCAATCCAGAGAAAACCTACCATTATTCATTCGATGACACGTCTACACTGACAGACGCGGACTGATTAGTTCCCGATGTAATGTCCTTTTCAATATTTGTTGAGTTCTGAATCCAAAAGGCTATTGAATATAAGAATACATTATTAAGAATTATTATTATTTAATTATTCCGTTTTGATCGGTTCAATATTATAGTATTGAACCGCACGCGATTAATATCCAACCTCCCAGGCCGCTGTCACCTTTGCTATGCGACGATTGTTTATCCGAGAAACCGGATGTGCATACGGGACGCGGCAGACGTCGTGGCCTGCATAACGATGAACGCAAAACTAAGCCTAGAACCACCCGGTAAAATTCGGTGTTTTCCACAATTGAGTATGGTTGATGATCGTATATTATTCATAATGTTACCTGGGTTACTGTGACTGTTTTTCCTAAACATCTATAAGAAAAGATAATGGATGCATTTTAAGTTTAAATACGTAGGAGAGTATGGCTAGTTTTGACAAATCTGAACATCCGGGCACTCATTGCGTCGTGCGACGGTCGCACGAAGGTTGTACGACTAAACCGTCGCTCCCTGTGTGTGTGGTTGCTAGACGCGATGGCAGTCTTCTACTGGTAGGCCGACGGTTTTTTTAGTGATTCAACAGGGAAATCACTAAAACAAACCGTCGGCCGACGAGTAGAAGACTGTCATCACGTCTGGAAACTACGCACACAGGGAGCGACGGTTTAGCCGTGCGACCTTCGTGCGACCGTCGCACAACGCAGTGAGTTTAAGTAATTGATTGAATTACAATATTGAATGCCTATATTCAAGAGATACCGCAAAATAGTATTTACCCACTGTGGCAGAATATTTGACTCGTTTTCGACTCGTTTAATAGCGAGGTTTCGCAAACTTACGAAATACGAAAACGAAAACGGATACGTCACACTCAAATTTTTGAAAGTTCCTGAATGTGTTCAAAAATATATCAAATTTTCTACGTATGAATCGTTGATGATCGTCCTAAAATACTGACCAACTGTGACAGATATTCAAGGTGTTCTATTCAAATGTTACAAGAATTTATGACGTATCCGTTTTCGTATTCGTATTTCGTAAAGATGCAAAACCTCACTGTTATCTTGCCACAGCTCGTACATTATTGTTTGGTATCCCCATGTCATTCAGTATTAGGCCTATGTAAATAGGCATACGTCTGATTTGTTTAGTTACCGAGTGATAAGACAGAACCACCGCAACCTACCCTTACATCGTATATTTGAAAGAGGGGGCCCGGTGCGAAGTTGGACAACAATCATGGGTGTGAAATTTAACAGCGAACTGATGGCAATCGGCGTGGGTCCATGGTGCGCCTAGAGCCTCTGAAAAATGTTTCTCTACAGATTCAAAATGTTTTTTTCGACTGCAAATAATTTTCTGCCAGGTCAAGTGAGGGTTCAAGTCGTCACCCCCGCCCCCATTCCCATCTTCCCGGCTTGGATCCGTGTAATTCTTCTCGCAAGTGTTTCTAGTGGTGGAACCAGTCTGTTCCCATATAACCAGTAAATGGTGGGCTTTCAAATTTAAATAGAAATAACATATATTACCGTATACTATCTTTACTTAGCTGATCGTCCTATAAATTTATTAATAATTTTGTTAAAATAAATCGTTGAAAGAAAATTGATCAAAACGACATTTTTTTTTTTGTAATCCGTCAAATTTAGACATGTAATTTTTCGCATAAATTATATGTTATACAAACTAGCTTGTCTTACAAAACGCCTGATTTCCATGTTCCTTGCAATGGAAACTACCAGTGGAGGTTTTCAGATAGCGTAACATATAACTCTACATAGAGTTAATCCACGAAAACAGTGATACTTCATTATCCCAGGCACTACCAATACCCTGTATAATATAGATAACAATCATAGAAATAATAATAATAATAGTATTATTATTATTAATAATTATTATTAATTATTATTAGTTGTTGTTGTTTGTTGTTTTGTTGTTTTTGTTGTTTTTGTTGTTGTTATTATTATTACTATTACTATTACTATTATTATTGTGTGTCCCTAATTGGTGGTTCGGAAGAGGCGTACGGTGTGGCAATACTTTAACATTGAACTTACGTGACCTCCAACAGTAGCGAGTCAAAATATAATATAATACACTAGCTACAAATACAATTAGCGGACTTTTTTACGCAAAAATGGTTTTATTTTTATTCCTTTTTCTTTGCCTGTCAAACAGAAACACAAAATCGGATCACACAGGAGAGGAGTAAACTGGAGGGCCGCTGACAACCCTCAAAGCGGGATCTATCCGCCCCTGCTCCATCTACACAAAAATTTATGTAGGCTTAATTTATTAATTTTATTTATATTGATTGTATTCTTTGCATATGTATGTGTGTGGAAATCTAAACAAAAAAAATAATATAACCATGATTGATTGATGGATTACAAGGTAGTAAAAACAATGGTTTGACGATCTACAATAATTAAATAATGGTAAAATAGAGGAATAGATTTGTAATTGTTATTGATTACATTATGTTATTGTTTTGACGATATCACAATTAATTTATTAATTTATATTGCTGTAATGAATTGAAGTTGCAATTCTAAAATCTTGACAACAATTCTTACGATAAGTTATTAAATTATAACTATCCACACGTTTAGTCATTCAGTGTAGA
Organism: Nesometra sesokonis; assembly: GCA_025631205.1. Classification (NCBI taxonomy): domain Eukaryota; kingdom Metazoa; phylum Echinodermata; class Crinoidea; order Comatulida; family Antedonidae; genus Nesometra; species Nesometra sesokonis. The sequence continues at coordinate 2,817 of JAOTQE010138539.1, forward strand.
TGGCAATTTTAATTATAGGCCTACGCTACGCCTATGCAATGGTGGCGCCAGCTAGGGGTCCGGGGGAAAATTCCCCGTTGGGGAACGCCCCCCACCCCTCCTAGTGAGGGAAGATTGCTGATATGTGTCGGGGAAATGCATTAAAATAATTGTATATAAGTAAACCTGAAAATAGAAAATAGACATACAAATGGGCCAATACAGCCTACAAGGACACGACAAATGGAAAAATGATGTTTTTTATTTGTCAAAACCAAATCAGTAACCACGCCCACCTTATCCTGGATCCGCCCTAGGTTGGAACACTGTCGGGGACCATTCCCTTCCCGTCGGGGAAATCCTGGCACCACCACTGCGCCTATTGAAGTACCTTAGGTCGAACATCAGAACCAAAGTAGGTAGTTTGACTGTTAATGGTACTCACTGATGCAGTTGATAGTTCATCTGATGCCAAACTCGAGCTTGGTCCCTCCGTGCTTATATCATCTGTCGTTACTTTAATTGACGTTGGTCCATTCGTCGTCAAGATATCACCAGTCGTTGTTTCAAAGGTTGACACCGTTGAAGTTGGTTCATTTGTTTCCGTGATCATATTAGTCGTTACTTCAGGTGTTGTTGTTGGTGCCGTTGAAGTTGGTTTATCCGTTGGTGCGCTCATGACATCAGTTGCTATTTTAGATGCTCCTGTTGGTGGTGTCGGTTCAGTCATTATTTCATATGTTATTGTCGGCAATGTCGACAGTGGTTCATATGTTTTCGTGCTCATAATACCAGTCGTTATTCCAGATGTTATTGACAAAGTTGAAGTCACAGTTGACATGTCAAGGGTTGAATTAACTACAAAAAAGAAACAGTAATTTTTGTAAGCATGATTGTTTTGCTATGCTGGCATTTTTATCAAAAAAAATCCGCTCGTTCGATCAATAGATATAAAAAAATAATTGACGCAAGATGACACTAAATACAGCCCGTTTGATTAGTTAAAAAAATAATGCACCGTCATTCATAGACTTTTACAGCGGTTTACACGTAATTTAGAAGGATGGCACAGAGCCGAAGCTTATCGAGATACAGATGCTTGTTTTAACCGAAGGACTGACTGACAAACATAAGCAAAAGTGTCCAATTGTTAACAGCTGTTTTATTAGGCCTAATTACGTTACCTGGACAACCAAGAACTATAAATCTTAAACAGAGACCTTCGATGTTATGATGTGACGATGTGTGCCACGCTAATGGATGGATACGAATGAATCGAGCAGTGACAGAATCATTCAGTGTGTTTTTAACTGGAGTTCCCCCATCTGAGTTTGCTGGAAAAACCTATAGATAACAATAAACAAAAGTGTAAACAAGAGTTTTTCAATAATGTTGGTTGATTATTGGCTTCTATCACGACTTAAAGGAAACACTAGTTCTTGAATGTTTTTAGATGTATCCAAACATCTGTATTCGTTCGTTCGTCCGTCCGTCCGCCGTTCGTTCGTTTATTCGTTCGTTGATTCGGTCGGTCGGCCGAACAGCCAGTAAGTCATTTATCCATTCACACAGCATATATCACAGGTAACCTCAATTGCGTGGAATTTACAACAATTAAATTATTACAAAATTACAAACAAGAATTATTCCACAATTATAAAACGGTACTATATTACACAATTAAGCGATTTAGATAAGAGCTGGCCTAGGCTCCGACTGAGCTGCAGTTCCCACTTTCTATTTCACCATAGCTGCATTGACGAGACATCAGGTCGAAACGATAGGGCTATCTTCTGCAGACGCGGGGATTCAATTTCAGTCAATACTTTATTTTATCGATCTTGCTCAACTTTTTAGAGCCAAGCCATGCCAAATTACAAGTTATTCTTTAATGTTTCAACATTCAAAAGATCTACTTCCAAAATCCAAGCTTTATTTTGCTATTCTAAATCTACTCATAATTACCATTGTTAAAAACACAATTTAGGTTCCTTTTGTTAGACTTACTAATGAGTCAATTATTCATTTCAGTTTATGGATCAAAGTTATGGAATGATGCCAAAGAAATTTAAAAAGTGTATAAACACACATAATTTACAGATGGAGAACTATTATTTAGAATTGAACAATTCGTATTTTTTAATACATTTTATCTTAGACCTATTTATAATATTTATATTTAAATTATTACATATAAATACTGTATTTTTAAGTTTATTTTGTTTGTCTGGTCGGGGTAAAACTAAGACAAGCTTTGCTTCTATGTTTGATCCCAATTAATTAATTTACTTTGATGAATTTAATATAATGCATCATTATATTATTATTATTGATTAATTTAATAAATGGTACCTAAATTGAATTGAACTGAAGTCACAATGCTATAGTTTTTTTTATAATAGGCAGAAACAAGAATTGTTTTTCCAATATTTTGTTTATTTCAAAAACATAGAGCTTAAACATTCAACTGTCATACACATCAAGAATGTTTAGATATATAATCAAGAAATGTTCAAAAATACAATTTAAAATAGACCTGCTTAGTCACAGTATACTGATAAGCAATCAAATGCAGTGTTTTCATAATTTATATTCCGAATGTTTGAACTTTGATTGTTCATAACTTCGCAAAGAAACATCGTATAATTTTTTTTTCATTTTGCATAATGTGTAGTTTCATAAGTCATAAGTAACTAAATTTTCAATTTTCAATTTTCAATTTTCAATTTTCAATTTTTTTAAATTTCATAAGTCATAAGTAACCAAATTTTCAATTTGTCGACTTATGCCTACTTTGGCTTGGCTCTGACACACATTATACCGTGTATATTAAGGAATTGGGGCAAGCAAAAGAAAACGGGAATGTGACCATACTGCAAATTTAATAAATATTGAAACTAAACAGTTGATAGAAGCCTACCAAGATTGATAGAATAAATGAAGTATCGACTAAAATTAATTAAGTCTCTGTATCTGTAGATGGTACCGTTTCGGCCTAACTAGGACTCATCATTACAGATGGTTACCAAGATAGAGTGGTGGACCATCATAGGCAGGGCGTAGACCATACCGGACGAACACCAAATAACAAATTAACCAGGTGGTATCGGTATGTTACCTCGGCTATGCGTATGCAAATAAGGGAGATTGGTATGTTTTCTTGGTATTTTGAATATTAATTAGGCAAACATTCTAGTTTAATACCAGTAGTCACTCGAGAATATTTTTTACAATCTTTCTCAAACTGTGTCAAATGAGAATCGTACAAACATAAGTAGTTTGTGGTCTCAAGACATGATCAAATATCTAAAGGTACACTCTCCACTGTGCAGAAATGGTGGCCCCGCATCTCATAAGAGATACGTAAAATATAACTGTGTTAACGGATTGGGACAAGCCCATGAAAAAGGAAGGCAGCCATACAGTTGTGGCGCCAGGATTTGCCCGACGGGGGTGGTGGATGGTTCCCGACAGGGGGCCAACTCGGGTGGAATTGTGTTAGTAAATCCGCATTTGCCAAGATAAATATGAAGGCTGTAGGCCTGGCCTACATATATCGGATGATTTTCAAGGTTTTAGGTGATGAAATTGTATTAGAGAAAATATATACAATAAGATCACTCCTGGTCACCTTTGGACAAAATATTGTATTAGAGCAAATATAAAGTTATATATTGTGAACAATTTAAGCTCATTCTTATGTTTCTAAGTCCTGTCGTTATCGATAAATGAAGATACCAGATCAAAGGTCAATAAATTCACTCCGGGTTACTTTTGGACAAAACATTGTATTACAGCAAATATAAACTTATATATTCTGAATAATTTAAGCCCAATTTTTATGTTTATGACTAGTCGTTATTGAGATATAAAAATATTGTATTAGAGCAAATATAAACTTATATTTTCTAAACAATTTAAGCAAAATTTTATGCTTCTATGACCAGTCGTTATTGAGATATGGAAAGACCAGGTGAAAGGTCAAAGTGCCAGAAATGGCATTTCGTCATTTTATTTGCAAAATTTCCCATTAGAGCAAATGAAAATATGTACATTCTGAACAACTTGACACTAAAGTAACTGTCTGCGACTAGTAGTTACTGAGATATAGACCATTTGAATATTGTGGCGGCCATTTTGAAAACAGCCCATAAAAGACTCCCCATGGGGTCACAACTTGGCTACAAGTTTTTTTTTTTTGTGTTTATTTTGACCCACTTAAGGTATCTAGACAGATTGCTAACTTTCATCAAAAAATGCACACGGGACACTATTTTATGACATTTTGCTCCCTGGCTATATATAATTGCAGATTGACAAGTCAAACGTTTTGCCACCTCGGCTAACTTTGCTCGACAACAAAGTGAAACAATGTCAAAGAAAATAAATTGACACATGAGGTTACTCCGAATAAAACCCATCTGGTTTATGGAACGCCCAGGGTGACTTTGGCGGCGACTTTTCGTTCGGTGCAAATAGCCTTCGGCTGCGACTTTTCCATTAGGCGGCGACTATACCATTCGGTGCAATTGCCTGTAAACGCAGCGACTATCATTTCGGTGATGATTTGTGCCAGCGACAATTTATGCCATCAAGGCCTACACAATTTGTCGCCACCGAAAGACGACAATTTGTGCCTTAGTCGCCGCCTAATGGAAAAGTCGCAGCCGAATGCTATTTGCACCGAACGAAAAGTCGCCGCCAAAGTCACCCTGGGGGTTCCATACACCCAATATAACAAATGGTGACCTGGATGGTATTTTGGTCGTAAAATGTTAAACTAACCGCTTAATGCGGAAAGGGTCGAAATTATTGGGTCGCCAAATAAAATAGTTTCCGCATAACGTTAAATAGGGCTAATACAATGGGTCACCGAAAGGTGAATGCGCAGCCGAATGATATTACATACATGTAGAAGGATGGTAATGTATAATTACGGCACAATTTGTCGCCGGCACATTTGTCGTCTTTCGGTGGCGACAAACTGTGTAGGCATTTTCGGCACAATTTGTCGCCCAGCACAAATTGTACAATAATGTATGCAATAAATTAATCTGATGCCGGAGTAAAAGGGCTTGTTACAACCGCTAATGTAAAAACAACCGTTAATGTAGAAAACTCAACAGCATATGTAGAAAAACTCCCCGCTAATGTAGAAAGGTCAACAGCTAATGTAAAAAAAAATAAACTGGACTTCCCTCACAGCTAATACGATACAAGCAACAGCTAATGTAGAAAATTGCAATGTTATTGAATGGAACATGGAGGGAACTACTGTAATATTTCCTGGGCATTTACCAGTGGCGGATAAACGCTGTGTTATCATTGTTTAAATGACATGGGCAAGACGGGGCAGGTTGCATCACTAAACATTACATTGTAATATTACAATACGATTCATTGAAACATGGGCGGAACTAAAGTAATGCTACCTGCATATTTGCCAGTGGCGCGTAAACGCTGTGTTAACATTGTTTAAATGACTGGGAAAAGACCGGGCAGGTTACATCACTAAAAAAATATAGTAATATTATAATAATATTCATTGAAACATGGACAGAACTAAAATAATGTTACCTGTGCATTTTCCAGTGGTAAGAAAACGCTTTGACACCATTGTTTAAATGCCTAGGTAAAAGCGGGGAAGGTTGCATCAATAAGAATAATATAATAATATTATAATACTATCCATTGAAACATGGGCGGAACTAAACTATTGTTACCTGTATATTCCCCAGTGGCGCGTAGACCCTAGCATGGTTTAAGTGACTAGGGAAGACGGGACAGATTGCATCATTAAAAATTATATTGTAATATTACAATACTATTCAGTAAAACATGGGCGGAACTGATGTTATGTTACCTGCATTCCCCAGTCGCGCTGTGTTAAAATTGTTTAAAAGACTAGGAGACAAGACGGGGCAGGTTGCATAACTAAAAACAATATTGTAATATTATAATACAATTCATTGAAACATGGGCGGAACTAAGGTAATGTTCCTGCATATTCCCAGTGGCACGTAAACGCTGTGTTCACATTTTTTTATGACTAGAGGAAGACGGGGTAGGTTGCATAACTAAAGGTAATAATGTAATATTACAGTACTAGCCTATTAATTGAAACATAGGCGAAACTAAATTAATATTACCTGCATATTCCACAGTGAAAGCGCAAACGCTGTGTTATCATTGTTTAATTTACTAGGGAAAGGCGGGGCAGGTTGACACACACATAACATAATATTACTTTTAGTGATGCAACCTGCCCCGCATTCCCCATTTCATTTAAGCAATGTTAACATAGTATTTTCGCACCACAGGTTTATGTGCAGATAATCTTACTTTAGTTTCGCCCATGTTTCAAACAATGGTATTGTAATACTATAATATTATTTTAGTGATGCAACCTGCCCCATCTTTCCCTACTCATTTAAAAATGTTTTTGATATGTTATTATATATTATAATATGTATATATTATTGTAGCTGGCACAATTTGTGCAGGGCGACAAATTGTGCCGACAATGCCTACACAGTTTCTCGCCACCTAAGGACGACAATTTGTGCCGGCGACAATTTGTGCCATCAATGCCTACACAATTTTTGTCGCCACCGAAAGACCACAATTTGTGCCGGCGACAATTTGTGCCGACAGGCCCTGCACAAATTGTCGCCGGCGACAATTAGTGCAGGGCGAAAATTTATGCCGTAACAATGGTACAGAGCTCATCGAGGTACAAGTACTTGTGAACTAATGTATAGAAGCAAGGTCGCTACTTCCAACTACAATAATTGTGAATTGGCGCGTTATTATTAAAAACTGATTTAGATAATTTAGTTTCGCTTATAGGATTATTAAGATTAGTTATGTCCTACCTCATCGTCACCGTTCTCCGTTTGAATAACTTCGAAGCTGATGCCATTAACACTATGATTAACTTTATATGATTCGACCCAGCGGTTCTTTTCATAGTGGTTCATGTTGATCCACCCTTGTGTGATCAAACCAGTCACTTGTTTTGTATCCTTGAATTTAGCTTGGATCCATGAATCGCTCTTGTCTGTACACCAGGCTTTTGGATGTGTATGAAGTCTACCATAATCAGCGGTAAAGTCATCATAATGACTAGACGCTGATAGCTCCATATCTAGTCGTTCGTCACAAAATGATTCTGTAGGAGTAGATGACACGTAGGCCTATTATTATTAATAAAGATATAATTAAGATTTAATTAATACAATCGATCTGGAAAAAAAATAGTCCATTACTCTATTTGTTATCAATTCCAAAAAAAAATCGTAAATGTAATTGTATGTTCAGGTTTGCAAACAAGATTGTTGAATGTGGTTTGCTCTGCAAGGTTGGGTTTTGATATTTGGAAGGCGAAGGGGAATAGTTTTACACCTCACCATTTTGGTGCTGCAGTAGGACGATGTTAGAAAATTGTATCTCTAGATGCTCTTGTACTTTTAAAGAAACGTAAGAGTCCCTTTTAAGCAATTGAAGTACGAACAGTCATTTTTATTTATTATTAGTTAGGTGTTCTTTAGCCTGTCTCACAAACCTTATGGTCGGGTTTATTCACTCTTATTGCTTGATTCCTTTTAAGGCGCTATTGACGTCCCGTACTATAGCGCCTTAAAATGAATCAAGCAATACATTTAATAAACCCGTCTTATCGAGGCATAATGAACCTAATTTGCCAAGAACTAAACCAGTACCGCTGGATGATCGAGCATTTTACGTAAGAACCAAAATCTTCAAATTTTGTATTTTATTTATACAATCAGTTAATACAAAAAATAAATGCAAAATTTGGACCAAAAATAATAAATCGGCAACTTAAAATTTAACAAAAATATAGACAGTCACAGTGCGTATACTAAATTAAATTATAAATTAATAAAACATATTTCAATTTAATTATTTTGTGCCAAATTTATTAGGCCAAATATTATTAGTTATATTTATAAAATTTTTAATCGAGGGAGACATTATCGGTATACGTCAAGCAAAAAACCCAAATGAACAGCTTGAATATTATTTTAGAACAACTACCGTATAAAGTATTGTCTTAAATTATAGATATTTTTTAAATAAAATCTATTCGCCTTACCTGTATTGATTACACACAAAGCAATAATGACAATATTACCAATAGTTACCATGTTCATGTTGATAATCTTAAATACCAAGTCACAGTACTCTATATTTTAAAAGCAAAATCATGAATAAGGTAACTAAAACAAAAGACATAATATCTGATAATAGAAAAAACAACGTTAATAATAATTCTGAAAATATAACTTGAGGTAGGCCTCTGCTTTGTATTTTTTTTTTTTTGGCGCACTGCTGTTCCAAACATACAAATTAAGTCAGGCGCCCTCAATTCTTTACACGCACTGTCGAATAAGAAAAAAACAATCACCCCGTAGCAACCAGCGTAACGCACGGCGTTGGAAAGTTTGTAAAATAACTCGTATAAAATGTCCAATAGCATGCAACTAATGCTTTTAGGAGCATTACAACATTAGTATGTTTTAGATTACTTGTTCAAGAGTTTACCAACGTGTTTATATCTAATGATGAGCGAAATATTCTAAACAAGATGCATATTTAAATTTGCTGTACAGTTGTATTTTTTGGTAGTTTGTGGAAATATTAAGGTATGCAGTTTGTTATATCAGAGCTCCCAAGTCTCCAGGATTGTCCTGGAGTCTCCAGGAATTTTGGATCATCTCCCGCGCTCCCGGAATTATCACATTTTCTCCCGGAATTTAATTTTCTCTAGGAAATTCTTCAGGTTTTATAAAAGTTTCATAAGTAGTACAGAATTGGCCTATTTACTTCAAAATGTGGTTAAAAGTAAGCAACTATGAAGCTCAGTAATGTTTTGGAGAACAGTAATAGCACATTTTAGCAGTGATAATACATGTTAGAAACTATCATTTCATAACAGTCAAGGTGTTGAGCTTATAAATAAG
>JAOTQE010138550.1:0-11779 GCA_025631205.1 Nesometra sesokonis
GCCAATTTTTTTAATTGAGTTTTGCTCATTTTTAACATTATTATGTTGCAATATTAGGGGTAAATATTGCTTTAATATTCCAATTTTGAGTGGAATGATCATAATATATATATTTTTTCTTTCAAAATCAATTTTTTGTCATTTTTCAAGTGACATTACATCTTTAAGTTGGGTTCATCTGGTGGTGATTTGGCCGTATATTGAGAGACCATCCCCTATCTTTTTTCCAAAAAGTGTAATGAATTTTTTAGTAATAAATGATAGCCATTTTACACACATGACTAACAGCTTAGCATCTCATATGAAAGATGGTACACTATTAACTTGTATTTTGACCCTCCAGCTTCAACACAAGATGAATTCAAACCAGAGAAAAAAAAAAGTCCATGTTTTAGCACACAAAACATTGACAACCACCAGTTTAGCTATCTAAAAGTTCCAACCAACATTTCCTCCATGTTGCAATGCATTATAGTAAATACAAACTCATTGAAGACATGAACATTTTACAAGACTTTTTCCTTAGCAAGACATAGCATCTCAAATGCATGGAGATCAATTTATTCCATAATTACCACAATTGTGATCATCATTATAATGCACTTATAGAAAGAAGTGAATTTCTAATTACATGGTTTAACAATTTTCAAAGTTGCGATCATAAAATATTATTTCTACGATTTATTATATCCATTTTATTACAACAGTGTTGTAATAATTTGAAAATAATAAATCTTAAAAATAATATTTTAGCCTATGTCATAAAATATGAATTTAATATAGGTTTATCATCCAGTAAAAATATTGGCTTTAAAATATTGATTATAAAAATTGTCTTGATATTAAGTGGTTAGCCTTCGAAGGTTATTATTTAAAGCAATAGTGCTAAGTAGCTGCTAGTGACTCATACATACTAGAGACGCACAGGTAGTTGATATACAGTGTTATATAGCATCTCCAGATTTGTCATCATGTACAAGAATTGTCAAAGTAAATCTGTTCTGACGTACACATCGGTTATGAATTACTTTCCTATTCTAATGATTTTATCTTTAGGGCTGTTACAATGATTTTTTTTTATACAATTGCTTGAAAGTGAGTGTAGTTTGGATATACAGTATATTGTAACTCCATGGGGTTGTATAGTTTTAGTCTCCCAGTGGCGGATCCCGAAAATTATTTTGTATTATTTTAATGTTTGGAAGTTATAAAATGATATAACTATGATGGATCAGTATTATATTTATAAATTTAATTCTATTATATAAGTTGTTAAACTGATGGTTTATATTCTATGTAGATAGTGATGAAATTCATAGTTTCTAATATATATCATGCTTTTATTATCAACATATTAAAGTCGCAAAGTAAAGCAAATATCATGACGGAAAATACAAAACATAAACATTTGGCATTAGTTCTTGCAAATGTCATTTGCAATAAGATGATGGCTTATAAATGGAAAAAGCAGATGGGTCTTTGATTATGTTGAATACATACATTAACTCAAAGTGTTTGGTGCCGCTTCTTTTTTTTTCGTAAAGAGGTAATTTGAGTGAAGATGGAAAATATAACATACAGTGTAAAGTAAAATATGAAATAAAAGAACCGTCAGTGTTTAGATTAATCACTGTATTTTTTACTGTGAGGATGACTAGAAACAATTTTTTATTTTGTTACGATATCGAAGGCATGTTCAGAATTTGATTAAGGAGAGGGTGAAATTGTTAAGCTCATCAGGGCCTTAGTAATAAGATTCAAGATTTCATTGTATTTTTTTATTTTATTTCTACTAAAGCCAGCTTTTGGGCTACTATCTGCTTAAATTACCACAAAAATACCATACAAGACATTACATAAAATACATAACAATAAATATATACAATATAAGTTGTAAATGTGAAGGGGTGTTAATGATTAAGCCTTGTAAAGTCACAGCACATTCCCGATGATGGCATTAATTTATGTCGATTTTTTTTAAAATGTTAGATTTAAAACAAGAAATGATTTAAGTTGTTGTTTAAAGACACTGACAGATGGAGAAAGTTTCACCTTGATAGGAAGTTTGTTCCAGAGTGCAGGAGCTACTGCCGCAAAAGATCTACCATATACAGTGGCACTTTTTGGTACTGAAAGAAGAAACCTATTACCAGACCTTAGCTAACACACTGGGGTGTATTCAGAAATAAGCTCACGAATGTAAACTGGGGCAAGGCCATTTAATGTAATTTTTAATAAAAAGAGTAAATTCTTTTTTTGATTTGAATGCTCACAAGGCTGTGGAATTTATTTCCAGTTTCAGTAGTGTGAAGTGGATGAGAGTGTGATACTCCCCTTGGATGGGATGCTAGTCCATTGCAGGTTACTTTTCAGTAATTTGCTGGGACCCATTTATACAGCTGGGTAGACTGAAGCAATATGCGAGTACAGTAGGCCTATAGTGCATTGTCCAGGCACACACGCAACTGTCATGTGTGAGTACCAAGCTCTTGATTAGGATTTTCAATACCAACCACCATGCCAAATTCTCATATGTAATTATGTAGGTAATAATATAAAAAAAAACTTACCTTTCACCTTTAAACCCTGATTCACACATATCACATGAGCCATTGACATGGAAGCATCCGGTAAGATTTTGACACTTAGGGCAAGTGAGGCCACACGCAGGACCAAATGATCCTTCAGGACACAATGATTGACAGTTAGCACCTATCCAACCAGGACCGCAGTTACAGATGCCAGAAATCGCATCACACGATTCATTACCATGACAACTGCATTGTTTAATACAACTTGGTCCATAGTACCCCTCAGGGCATGGTACATGACAATACTGTCCCATAAACCCCGGTGGACATACACACTCTTCATATTCATCGTGACAGATAAGAGGAGTTTCACACAAGCATTCCTGGCAGTTAATTCCACCTCTACTGGGTGGACACTCCTCTTCGCAGTTTTCACCACGGTAACCTGCACTGCATAAACAGTTCCCAGTCGCAGGGTCACACTTTGCTCCATTCTGGCAAGTGCATGATAGCATGCATTTGTACCCGTAAGAGCCTTCCACGCACGGTTGGCGACAATCATCTCCAATCCAGCCAACCGGACATTCATTTAGGCATTTTCCTGTGACATGATGACAAGGCAATCCCACGCAATTGCAAACTTCTCTGCAATCTTGTCCATAGTAGCCGTTCATGCACAGAGCATTGCACGATCTACCTGTCCACCCTCGTGTACATTTACATTGATTTGTCTTCGTATCACAGGTGGCGCCATTTGCACATAAAGTATCATCACAATCCAAGATACACCTGCCAGGATGCAATGCTGGGTTACATATCTCGCAGTGCTGGCCAGAATATCCAGTAGCACATTTGCAACGCCCTTCGATTGTGTCGCACACGCCTTCATTCATACAAACAGCAGCACAAAAAGTAAAACACTGCATTAGATGTTCTTTGGGAAGACATATCTCACATCTATCTCCAATAAAACCACGCTGACAATCACAGATCCCATCAACAGTGCTGCACGGCGAGCCATTACAGTCACACTCTTCTAGACAATATCTTCCAAATTTTCCCGGTTGACAGGTTTGTTCGCAGATATCGCCGATATACCCTGGAAGACACACACATTTACCGTTAACAGGCTCACACTCAGCACCGTTGATGCAATTGCAATCGTACATACAGTCTTGGCCATATTTGCCAACTTTACAGGGTAGGTCACATTTAGTCCCTTGCCAACCTGGCGAACAAATACACTTTCCTGTGTTCATATCACACCTTCCTCGTAAACATGGCAGCTCATTTGAACATGCTGAATAAAAAAAAATAACCCAACGAATTAATAATAAAACAAATTATAACTGACATTCATGAACTAAAAAAAAAATATCAAAGGTATTGAGTCCGGAAAATAGAATTTATAAACACTTCTGAAAACATTTACTTCATTTAAACAATTCAAATTTTTAATTTCAGATTTTACAGATTTATTCAAATTGATTGATTGTGCATCAAAATTTTGGGCAGTAAACACAATATTGTGTTGATAATTTTGGTTATCCAAGGCGATTTGCTTGCAGTGTGCGCCAAAGCTCCGCAAAATGCTTACTATTCTGCTGTTACTGCACACGCTCATATCAAACGGAAATGAACTGAAGCGCGCCACGGATGTTCAAAGCTCAGAGAATGTTCCATGTTCATAAGCATTTTGCTCGCAATGTGTGGCAAAAAGGTAATATAGTTTGCTGAGCAAAATTTCACAAGTGTACATACAATGGACTATAGTGATTACACCATGCAGTGGTGGCGCCGGGATTTGCCCGACGGAGGGGCCATGGTCCACGACAGGGGGGCCAACAAGGGAAGTCCGGGTGGGCGTGGTTACCTGTTTTTTTTTTATGAGTAAGAAAAAAAAACAAAAATTAATTTTATTTCCTCGTTTTTGGCCCATTTTATGTCTATTTTCTATTTTTTGGGGTCAATTATACAATATTTTTCTTTTGCTTCACCCGCCGGATGGGGCCAGCCTTCCCCGACGGTGGCCCTGACCCCCCACCCTCCCCCACTGGCACTACCATTGACACCATGAAATGCTTTCAATGGGCTATAGTGACCTCAAATTTGAGGTTCCATTCTTTATGCATGACTGATTTTGAAAATCATGTGATAACATTACATCATGCATATTAATCAAAGAATGGAGCCAAGAGTTTAAAATGAGCAGACCATGCTCATCATTAAGCCTGTTTCCCTGTCGATGGTTATTCCAAAATTGCAGATTTGAAACGGCGTTTTGAACCGTTATAAAAAATCAACAACAAAATTCAAATCATGCTGGACCGCTATATTTTCACTATTTACTACGCTATGTGCAACAAAATTTGTATATCTTTGCGAAGAATTAAAATCGCAATAACACAAATTTAAAAAACTTTTCAACCACAATTTTTATATACTAGTTAAGTAATTGTATATTTTATGTTCTGAAGCAAGTTATAACAATAATAATAAAGTTTAATAAATAAACAAAATGTGTGATTTATTTCTAGGGCCAAAACATGTAAATTTTTGCCGCGGGCAATGTTGCCTCACGAGCACCCACATTTAAAGATCCAAATCGTCAAAGTTAAACCAAGGTTTAAATTTAACGATTCAAATCGTTAATATTTTGTTGTCGTAGGGATTAACGTCAAGAGTGACCCCTTTTCCTCCGTAATTTTTTAAAATTAACGATCAAAAACGCTGTTTGAAATTGCTGTTTTTGGGATTTACGATCGACAGGAAGGCAGGCTTTAAAAGCTGCTGGTATGAACAATTTTTTCTATTTTTCTACATGCTGGACATTCAAAATGATGCCTTTGACTGCTTCTTGATGAATGTATCACTCAAATTTAAAAGATTTACAAAAATAAATGAATAACTTACTCCATATAACACACATGTTACCGACTTGATCATACCCATTGCAGCAGAACCATAATCCACTTCTGAAAAAAAAGATCAACATTAAATCTTTCAACTGAGAAATGTAATTAAAATCATTCTTTGTATTCTGTTGCTACATATTCAATGCAAGATACAGTATAACACTATAAATAATTGGTTTTAGTTAGGTTTTTTAATGCAACTTCATGAAATAGGAACGAGAACCTCATAAATTATTGTAGTGCTTGAATAGAACATCTTAAATATCTGTCAGTACAGCAGATCAGTATTTTAGGACAATCATCAATGACCCATAAGAGGAAAATTTGATATATTTTTTTAATACATTTAGCAACTTTAAAAAATTTAATGTGACTTTTCTGTTTTCATTATCATATTTCATAAATTTGTGAAACCTTCCTATTATTAAATATATGGTATAAAATATGCATAAGCCCAACCAACCAAAATTATTAAGAATCGGGATCACAGAAAATTGTAAAAGAAATGTACAAAAAAGGGACAATTTTACCCTTGGAAGCTAAGGTTTAAATTCAAACCTCAGCAAGATAAGGCATCCCTGATGGAATTGTTGGACTAAGATTTGAAGTATATGGATTGTCAGATCCAGACCCGCACTCAAACTTGCATGAACTCAAGATGCCTAAATGCATCATTGCGTCGCTAGTTTTACTTATTCTACTCTACTCTAATTTACCTGAGATGTCATCACAAAAGGAATGGTGTTGTACAAAAAAAACAGAATTGAGTTATTGATATATTTGGATAAAAACATGTTTTTGTAAACAAACATAAACAGGATGTTAAATTATAAACTTAACAACTACAGAAATCTTTTTTTCTTCAAATTATGAGTTTCTGTCTACTTTTGTGGATATCGCGAAATCACATGGCATACAACACGAGTCATTTTGTCAAGGCTCCTCGCAAATAGGCTAAATGAATACAAAAAATTACATTTTCAAAATTATAGTAATGTAATAGGAGCCTACTTAGGAGAGATGTTCCCCAGATGTCTTGATCTGCAAAGCCCATGTCATGGATCAGAAAATTGTACCAACTTAGCACAGCTGCATGACATGAGACAAACCTCAAGTGAGAAGGATAACCTTGAACATGATAGACACTGATGCATAATGCACTGAGGGAATTTAGTCATCATAGGCCATGACCATAGTGAGTTTTCTCGCAGATTACAGTTTAGAATTACGTCATCAAAGTCATATTTTTAAGGCTTATGGGGTAGTTCTGGTTAATTATGGGATATAACCTAGAGTGGCCAGTGACTCAAAACAGCAAATTTCTCAACTTTCTAATACCCGATTCAAACGTACAAAAATCTTACCAAATGTAACAAAATGTAACAAAAGGTAACAAATTGTTATATTTTATAGTGCGTGTGAATGCAACATCCTGTTAAAATCTCGGAGAATCTAGGAAAATCTCAGAATCTTTACCAGCCTCGCGGAGGCTGGATATCTCGGAATCTTAAAATAAAGATTCCGAGATATTCCGAGATATTACTTGATGCCTGTGCGCATGCGCAATAATGCTGCTCGATTAAAAAACAATGGTCTTTCGCGAATTATTCGTCTTTCTAGAATTATTAAAAACTGTCAGAATTCAAATGTTTACCGTGATGGTGATTGCTGCAAAAGACGATTGGAAGTCCGCAATAACCAACTCCGGCCCGCCAAGCTCACGAACGAATGGGCCTAGGCTCTCGGCCTAGGACAATTTATAAAATTAGTACCACAACCAGTATGCATTTACCATGAATATATTTTTTCCTGGTTCTGAAGTTGGTTGTATGCATGTTTTCTCTATACATTTATGGCCAGGCCTGCCTCTTTAGGCTTTGACCTAATTGACTGATGGGGTTTTTTTAAATGACCTTCGCATTACATAGACATTACTTACTTACGCGTGTGAATGCGTTGATATCTCGGTAGGAAAAACTCGGGAGAAATCCTGGTTACATTTTGTTACATTTGGTAAAGATTTTTGTACGTGTGAATCGGGTATAAGAAAAATCCTTCTTTACAAAAGCAAAACTCCCAACAGGATTGAAATAAAGTATACAAGATACCGGTTTCATCTCCATGTGTCCAGGAAAACCAACATTCCACTTGGAATTACATGTTTTCCAACGATTTTCTTCTGCTTATCAACTGTTTACAACCACAGAGCCTAAACTAACTTACTTTTCCAATTTATGTCCAGAAAATGGAGTAAAAAAATGTTAATTAAGAGAATGACAGGTTTTTAGAATGAAATAACAAAAACACTTTTGTTTTTACAACGAAAATGTCACGCATTGGGCAAACTCTCCCTTTACACAAGTTAGAATAAGCTTTCTAAAGTACATTATTTAAAAAAAATATAATGTTACGTTTATAATTAGTTGTAGATTATTTTTATATGTTAAATTAATAAAAAAAGAAAAAGATAAAACAACAATAATTCAAAACAAGGTGAAGATAAAGTTTGTTATAAAAAAGTTGCAATATTATATTGTATATTATTTAAATTTTACAAGTATGGTAGTTGAATGAAAATAACAAAAAAAGGTGGATAAAAAGGTTTTAAGCCCAAAAATATGAAAATTAAAAGAATTTTGTATATTGAAAGACAATGAGGAAACGAATGAATAAAAGTGGTGGTTAAGTACAAAAGAGAAAAAAATTATTAAGTCAAATTAATAAATAAATGAAAAATTAAGTTTCAGACATAGGATGACCAACTTTTAACAGTCTTAAACTTGTTTTACACTAGGCGAATTTCTTTGCGTGCGCCGTTAATATTTGTTGTCAAATGGATGATTCGCTGCATCACCGTGGCACTTGGCTTCTGATCACCGCGACGAAAAAGTGAGTTCAACCAGTTTCTACTCTGTCGCTGCGAGCCGTGGAAAAAAAACCTGCTGTCCAATCAGATCAACAGAAATTTTCACGTCATTGAAAGTGGTCCCATTTGTCAAAGTCAAAATAGAGCAATTTGATAAACAAACAAAAGCGGGAAAGATCGCGCGATATATTGCATTCTAGTGTAAATCAATGACGCGATCTCGTAAATTTTTTCCGTGCGAAAAATTTTGTGACCTAAAGCCTGTAAAACAGGCTTTAGGTCATGAATATTAAAAACTTCTACTTACTCTTGATCAAGGCAGGTGTTCGGGATTGATTGAGATAATTGAGCATTGGTTACGCAGGCTTCAATAACAACTACAACCAAAAACCAACATCTTAACCTATCCATTTGGAATCCTTCGTACCTCTCCTAACACAGGATGTTCACAATGTCCGTCGTTTCCTTACTAACATGATCTATTAAAAGAATCAAACAAAAAAAGACATGTTAATATTCAATAATTCAGATGTATGCTCAAACAAGGGCCTGTAATTGGCGAGTCATTTGATTTAAATTCAATTAAAATTAATATTTATGAACTTCCTGTTAATGACAAAGAATTTGCTATCCTATTGGATGGAAAATTAATTTCCTTTTTTTTTCAGTATACAGTCGATCTTTTCATTACCAAACTTCTAATTTATGAAACTATTTTCAAATAATTGTGTAATAAAAATATTTGCTGTCCGGTCAATAATTCAATTAAAATTAAATCATTTTTCATAACTCATTAATAAGCAATTTTCAACAAATACAGAAATTAAAATTAAATCTGTTTTATGGCATATAATTTCATATTAGGCCAATTAAAACTTCTCATTTACTAACATTTTTGTTTACTCAGGGTTCCACTCAGTCATGACGTGGGTACCAATGTGTGTGATCATATTTTTTAAAAGCATAAAAAAAAGTATCCCTTTTCACTGGATATTTTAAAAAAGGAAAATGTTGAACGCGTCTGTGTCAGATGTTAATTTGTTGCACCGGGAGTGGGAAGTGCTAAACACACAATTTGCGAACACAGTGCTGGTCTACACAGGTCTAAATCCCGTATCTGCTTAAAACTGTGGAAAATGTTGGACGTATCCGAATGTATATTGGATGATTTCTTCATCACACTTTCAATCTCAATATTCTATTTTAGTAATTATACGTTGCTTGCCTTCCTCAACAAGGAACTTTTTATGGGCTGTTGGTCACACACATGGGTATCCAGATCTGGACCGAGTAGCCCTGCCCCCCCCCCCCCCCCCCCCACAGTCATGTTCTAATTTTAACACTTGTTGTAACAAGCTGTAATCTGATTTTGCCAATACTGTATATTCATTCTCTTTAAAATAAAGCAACATATAACAATAATTTGTTCAATATTTATTTACATGGTATTGTACAAATAGTATTTTTATAAACACACAATCATAGTTGACAAAAAGATATTACTGTAAAATTGTATGCAATATTTTACAACCAACATTCTATTTTTACACATGTCAAATAACTAGAAATAGTAGCTTACTCCTGGGCATCTAAATAGACACTTAAATTAGTATTGCATTACTGTAAGTAGAAGGATACGAAGACTAGGCCTAAAGATATCCTTGTTTGACAGCTTTTAAAATCCATGAATAAAATGTCAAGCTACTTTTCCACTTAACAATTTTTTAAACTGTCAATTCCGATTGAATTAGAAATTTTGATGCATTTTAAGTTCGTATTTCTATGGTGTAAAGGTTGTTAGTTATATATTAATTAAAAATTCTAAAATTTTCCTGATGATGACATAATTTATGTTGAAGTATTGAATCTTGTCATGATGGCGTGTATCTCATTGCTTGGAGTATGCATTATACTTCATTTTTTTCATTTCATTTATTTGACAACAAGCGGTCAAGGGTTGCGACAGCAACTTAGCACCATAACACAAAAATGTGTCCGCAACTCCTTTACATACAGGTAAATATACAAGATACATTAATAAGGATATAATATCAAAAGCATAACATCGTGCTAAAAATGTATTGTACAATCAAAACAAAAAATGTCAAAACAAGCAAATATTAAAATTACTAATGTTAAAATGCCTGCTTAATTTACATCTAAAAGTTATCTCAAATATGTAATTATTAAAATTTATAGTTACTGTTACTATTATAGACAAATTTTTATTCATATTAAAATTGCAAAAATGATTTTTAAAAAGGCCTATCAATAAACAGCACATCATACAGCAAACCAAAATCATAATCACTCAGTTTGATAAACCACTTTTCTTAAGTTTGAGTATCGTTTTCCTAAACCAGAATATTTTACACTAGCGCACAATTTTAATGTACCAAATTTTAATTGATTTAATGTATTTTAATGTTCATTTCTGCCAAAAAGTAGAACTTTTTAGTATCTTTATGGATCAAAAAATTCCTTAATTTTAAGCATTTTATAATTTTGTTTAAAATGTTGTTATTTCTATTATTTTTGTTTGAACTGCAGTGATGGATTGATTAAGGGTATTGGTAGTACAGCAGCTCTATCCAAGGGTGTACGTTTCAACAAGATCATAGATGCCACTGGAAAGTGTGTTGTCCCAGGTACTGTACTGCAATTGTTAGGTCCACATGATGCCAGACCTACAAACCTGACCATTGTCCTTGTTAGATCCATGTCACACCTGACCTCCAAAACTGGTGGTAGATTTTGGGATTGGGGGTGATGGGTTGTTCGGACCCTGTTTCTCTTCTTCAGCTTTTAAAATAGCATTTGGAACTGCAAAAAACCAGGGACACACCCACCCCAGGGCCGTACCCAGGATTGTGGTTGGGGGTACGAGCGAAGCAAGACTCAGGGCTGGTTTTGTTTCCCAACCTTTTATTGGTTGGTAAAGTGGACCTTTGGAAAATGGGGGGGGGGGGTGCGTCCACACCCCCCCTCCATTTTATGGATTGTTAATACCTACATGGCCCATTATTTTTGTAGCCGTAGATCGCCTACTGCATAGTCCTGCCAGGTGATAAGTACACTATTTGAATTTGACAAGCATAAAGAAATGTCCTTACTCTATTTTACAACCCTTTTAATACTTTTATCTAGTTTATTTTGTCTGGTGGTGGACTGCTTTTAACTGCAGACCTGTCTAGTGAAGGTCCTTAAGAATTTCAAGGGTTGCCATAAAACCCTGTGAAACCTCCCTAGATAAGCCCAAAACTCCTTTTTTGTAGCTACATCCTTGTGTTTTCCATGTAAAGTTTCATTGAAAAATAGTGTCTTGTAACTGTTTATTGTGAGGTCATCAATTTTTGGTTATAGTATTGTATAACCAGTTTTGGGCTATTCCTAGCAATAGTTACCCCAATTTACAAATCTGGTGATAAATCGGATTCTAGTAACTACCGCCCTATTTCAGTCCTTTC